>PIJE02000669.1:221132-226132 GCA_002895965.2 Coryphaenoides rupestris | reverse complement strand
AAGTCACGACGACTGTATGTCTCCTTCTATTTGCTGTAAGTTGTTGTTTGTTAATTAATTAAGTCATTAATTAATTACTTAGTTAATTAGTTAATTAATTGACTAACCCAACACACATGTTACTGTCATGTATGCAACATACATGACAGCCATTCTGTCTTTCCCCTTCTCAATATTATCCTTATTGCAATATCACCATGCTACATTACCTTTCATCATTATGTGCAATATTGTTAATATTATTTATATATAATACTTCCTCTTACCATTATTATTAGTATTACCCTTTTATTACACTTCAATTAATGCCAAATAGTTTTTGCGGACTGAATATCTTATTTTACCTATATTTTTATACTTCTCCTAGGACTTAGACTTACTGTCAATTTGTAAATGTGTTATTTTATTTATTTTATTCTACTATTTATTTCTCTATTGTTTTATTCTATTGCTATGCAACCTGGCACAATAATTTCCTTCGGGATCAATCAAGTTCTATCTTATCTCATCCTATCTTATCTTATCTTATCTTAAAGTCTTGCACGGGCACCCGCAAGCTGTCAAACTGTAGGCCACGGCTTCACGTCAACAGACGTCTGGAGGGACAGGCCTGCCACCCTCAACACAGAGAAGCTTTGCGTCCGAGCCAAGCCAGGGCCACTAACGTACAGATGAAGCTATTAATAGTTGAATGCAAAAACCTTGGCGGTGACATAAAATTGCAAATGTGGGTCAGCCAGCCAGCGAGCCAGCGAGCCAGCGAGCCAGCGAGTGAACGGTAATCCGCGACAGCCAAGATGCTTATCCCCGCCGGTAATGGGCTTAATCATCCCCTTTTTGAGAAGACTCGTCCATATACAGTATGCCTACGCCAGGAGTGCACAGGGGAAGGGGGTGAACTAGAGTAGAGAGGAGAGGGTGGAGAGAGAGAGAGTAGAGAGAGAGATCATCCAAGCGACGCTGCTTAGCCAAAACGTTGTGATCGACGTGTGCCAATATCCTCCCCTTCCCGGTATTCCCTCTGCGGGTGTCTGGCCACTCGTATGATTGCTAAATAACTAGCTTATCCAAACCGCTGACGTGCTTGCGTAACTTCAGGGGAGGATGTTGGCACAGCGGATGAGTCTGACAGGTAAGCCTATTTGGTTAAATTGCTAAGCTTCTCCCTGAATGAAAGTATACCGGTGTGTGTGTGTGTGTGTGTGTGTGTGTGTATGTGTGTGTTCGTGCCTGTGTGTGTGTGAGTGTTTGTATGTATGTGTGTGTGTGTGTGTGTGTGTGTGTGCGTGTATGTATGTGTGTATGCGTGCATATGTGTGTGTGTGCATGTGTGCCTATTTGTGTGTGAGAGTGTTTGTGTGTGTGTGTGTGTGTGGATATGTATGTGTGTGCGTGTGTGTGTGTGTGTGTGTGTGTGTCTGTGGGTGTATGTGTGTGTGCTTGTGTGTGAGAGTGTTTGTATGTATATAGTATATTTGTGTGTGCATGTATGTACTGTATGTGTGTATGCGTGCATATGTGTGTGTGTGTGTGCGTGCATATGTGTGTGTGTGTGTGTGTGTGTGTGTGTGTGTGTGTGTGGGTGTGTCTGTGGGTGTATGTGTGTGTGCTTGTGTGTGAGAGTGTTTGTATGTATATAGTATATTTGTGTGTGCATGTATGTACTGTATGTGTGTATGCGTGCATATGTGTGTGTGTGTGCGTGCATATGTGTGTGTGTGTGTGTGTGTGTTGGCAGGTTGCTGGAGGCTGAACAGGTGGTGCACAACATGTGCACCACCTAATACTCCACCACTTCCATCAATCCCAGATCTTTAGAGACAGCACTCCTTCACGAAGAAGTGAAAGCAGAAGCCAAGTGGAAAATGTCTCCTGAAACGCCCTTTCTCTCTTATTATCTGATTCAAGTGGTTCTCCAGGCCTCACATCCAGGACTCCATCCAAATTCCCTTTTTTTTTTTTTAAATGTCGGTCATAAATAAAGTAAGCCCACTTTCCACAGCGCCTTCCAACCCCTGACTCTCTGATACCTTTCAGGTCGGCCTCACGGATCCTGCACCTGAGTCCCACCCCTCTGCTGGGTGACATCTGCTGCAGGGAGGGGGGGGAGGCTCTAATAGAGGGTATGTGTGTGTGTGGGGGGAAGGAGAAGGAGGACAAGGAGGAGGAGGAGGACAAGGAGGAGGGGGAGGAGGAGAAGGAGGACAAGGAGGAGGAGGAGGAAGACAAGGAGGAGGAGGAGGAGGAGGAAGAGGGGGAGCGAGGACACTTCACACCTCGGGTCAACGACTCTCAGGACACCTGCAAGCTGGTGTGGAGCCCCGTCGTAAAAGTGGAGGTTGAAGGTTGGAGGGTGGAGGGTGGAGGTGGTGGTGTTGGTGTTTGTGTTGTACAGCCATTAAGCCTTTACGTCTTTATTATTACGACGCGTGCGGCCGACCCTGACAGCGGGAACTGGACGCGCTGTCGGACACAACAACAGCTCAATAGCACACGTCCACAGCGCTTTTTAGAGTGCGTCTGACGGACGGCCAGCGTCGTGTTTTCACCACCGGGGCTGACTCCCAGACTACAGGCCAGACCCAATGACTCCTGATGTCAGTCTGCCTTCCTGGAGACATCCTTTAGTGAGATGTAATATTGTTCTTACCGGCCCCCAAATCAGATTCAGAAATCAGAATCAGAATCAGAATCAGAATCGGGAACAGATTTATTGCCTTCGTTTTTGCAAACAAGGAATGTGCTTTTGTGAAACCCAACCTATAGCTGAAGTCATTGTCGGTCATTTTTAGGATAAAAACACAAAACAGCTCAATAACTAAATAGTTCATTTTAAGAGCTAAGATAAGATGCAAAGCTGTAATTCATGAATAAATAACACACAAAGATGAAGAATCAGAGAAAAGCCTGTTCTATGTACAGTATATAGATAGATAGATAGATGTGTGCGTGTGTGTGCGTGTGCGTGCGTGTTTGCATGTGTGCGTGTGTGTATGTGTGTGCGTGTGTGCGTGTGTGTGTGTGTGCGTGTGTGTGTGCGTGCGTATGTAAATGTCGACGCCTCAAGTCAAGCTGAAACCAACACATTGTTTACTGAACCATGCACCCCACCTCCCTTCACTCAGCTAGGCCCTCTTAAAGGCTCTGTGTGTGTGTGTGTGTGTGTGTGTGTGTGTGTGTGTGTGTGTGTGTGTGTGTGCAGCCGGGGGGCCGGGGGGCCGGGGGCCACATGCAGAGATTTGGCCTCTGGCCGTGTTTGTTTGGAACCGTGACGCAGTTGCAAACAAACATTAGCACAGGCTCCGCCTACCTACACCCTGCGAACAGAGACACCATGACACCAGGATGTATAGAGCCATGAGAACGGTGTGTGTGTGTGTGTGTGTGTGTGTGTGTGTGTGTGTGTGTGTGTGTGTGTGTGTGTGTGTGTGTGTGTGTGAACGCTTTAGTGCATTTGCTTACGTTGTACACTTTATTACGTGTATTAGGCTGGTGGTCACATCAGCTTAATCATACTATTGTTTATATCTGACTGCATTTACAGCACATTCACATGTACATTGGCATGGGAGATGTTACATTGCCAAAGCAAGTAGTACATAAAAACAAAAACAAAACACATTTCTGTACAATTACAGATATTCTACAATAAAGAAGTGTGTAAACAAAACAATATTGCAATTATATACAGTAAGTATATAAATAAGAGTCTGTAAAATGTACTTCCAAATGATCAACAGCAGAATTGTGCTTTTGTTGTGCAAAAACTAAGTATATACAGGTCAGTATGAAAGGTAAAGTATACAAACTAAACTCAATTCAATTTTATTTGTATAGCCCTTGATCACAAGACTGTCTCAAAGGGCTTTACGGGCCGGATTATTATGGGCCAAAAGTGATTTATGACACCCACAAACTAAGTATGAAACTGACTTAAACGAAGTGTATACAGGTAAGCAAGGGTAACTTCCAACCAGTCGGCCTTATTGTGTCTGCTAAATGGGTAGAAACGTGTGGTTTTGGACAGTTTGTAAAAATGTGTGTAGATTTAGGTTTCTTACACAAATTGGATAACACACACACACACACACGCACACGTACACGCACACGTACACGTACACACACACACGTACACACACACATGCCCGTATGCATGCACTCAGAGAGACACAGAGTGACGTAGTTATTTTTTATGAGTAATGTCCAATAAATTACCTGTTCAAAGTTCACATCTTAAAACTGATTGCCAAGCACGTGCGCACACACACACACGCACACACACACACACACACACGCACACACACACACACACACACACAATATTATTGCAGCTGGATGGATTATTTAACAGTGAGAGAGCAGTTTTGAGTTCGGGGAAAAGCATGTGTGTTTGTTCTCTTCCTTCTCTCTTCACTGAGAGTAACACGGTGGCCGATAGGTCACAACAATCTGCTGCTCACTTCGCTGTGTACTGTATGTCTATAAAGATTCAAGATTCAAGAAGTTTAATTAATCGTCACACACACATACAGGATGTGCAGTGAAATGAAAAAGTGGCGAAGCCCAGAGGAATGTGCAACAGAACAATACAAATATCACAAATATCACAATTGAAGGGAAGGAATTAGAATATCCACACTAATTACAGACTTTACAGCGAAAAGAGCAGCTTTGGAATGAGAAATATGACCAAATAAGCAAATAAACAGCCAGGAATATAAACAAGGCAATATAAAAAGTGTAGTATCAAGTTCTGTAGTAAGACTATGTGGGTGCATGTACTGTGTACTACCTATGTGTGTGTGTGTGTGTGTGTGTGTGTGTGTGTGTGTGTGTGTGTGTGTGTGTGTGTGTGTGTGTGTGTGTGTGTGTGTGTGTGTGTGTGTGTGAGTGTGTGCATGGGAGGGGCAGTGGGAGGGGCCTAGTGAGGTCAGAGTTCACAGTGCTGATGACATGTGGAAAGTTTTAGTCTCTCTCTATCTAGGATTTATGTATCTGAA
>PIJE02000669.1:171132-213632 GCA_002895965.2 Coryphaenoides rupestris | reverse complement strand
GAGAGCATGATGCAGGTCACACGGAGTCATAGGCTGGATCATAACCCAGCAGCCTGGTGACATAAGACTCTTATCATGTACAGTGCAATGTGTTTATGGTTTTTTATCCATGTTGTGATAATGGATCGTGGCTGTATCGCCGTTGACACATATACAGATTAATGCACGCGCTAAATAAAAGGACAAAACAGGCACATGATATGGGGAAATTGTATGTTGTATATTGTCTGTTCTTAGATGTTGGTAAAGCACTGAGAACGGTACGTCTGCTCTTATCCCAGCTATTATGCAGGCAGCCTAGTAATTATGAAACTCATTCTATTAACCTTGCAATTATGAATGCTTGAAACCTGCTCTATTCTTCAGGTACCACAGTGATATATTGCTGTCTCTCCTTCAACAAATGTACTCTTTGTAAATCGCTTTGGATTAAAATCGTCTGCCAAATGCCCTCAATGTAAATGTAAATGTAAATGTGGAGACCGAGTAAGTACAGGGATAGACGGGCAGGCGAGGACAGGAAGCAGAGGGAGAGAGAGAGTGGACTGGACTGGATGGCAGATGTCAAACGAGTCCATGTGCCAACATTAAAGATGTTATATAACATGAACTAGATGTTATATATAATTAACTATATGTTATATAACATCTAGTTAGCTAGATGTTACAGCATGTAGATGCTGTAATGTAGATCTAGATGCTATCAAACATTAACTGCTTCCCTCCTCCACCAGGGGCCTCCTCCATCAGGGGCCCCTATATATATGTGTGTGTGTGTGTGTGTGTGTGTGTGTGTGTGTGTGTGTGTGTGTGTGTGGTTGGCGCCCATTGTGAGTAAGTGTTTGACAGAGTGTGTGAACACGTTTGGTTGAGAGTGTATGTGTATGCGTGTGTGTGTGTGTGTGTGTTTGTGGGTTGTTGTTTTTGACCGCGTGGAATAATCCGGTGCATTACCTCTCGCCTTATCTCGCCAGCCGCCACACGCAAACACACGGCGGACGCGGACGCCGGGCTTCGAGCGGGAGCCCACTGTTACCTTGGCAACCGCTCAAACACACACATCATCATCATCATCATCATCGTGTAGACATTGTCATCGTGTGATTTCATTAGCCTAACGAGGGGCCGCAATGACGTCACAACAGCGGCGCGTCTAGAGAGCCTCTAAAGTTGTTATCGTGCCGTTACGTTGCTTATCATGATGTGATGCACACAGGAGGGTTCTTAATGGTAAAAAAAAAAAACGTATTTTGGAAGAAAAAAAAAGATGTGGGATAATTATCGCAATGACATTTTCGGGAAATTAACATTTGAATTACGCTGTCCCTAACGCCGGCCCCAAAAGAGACAAAAACCACATGGTGTTTATAGAGTGTGTGTGTGTGTGTGTGTCTGTGTGTGTGTGTGTGTGTGTGTGTGTGTGTGTGTGTCTGTGTCTGTGTGTCTGTCTGTCTGTCTGTTTTAAATATAGAAGAACAGGCCCGTAATTTTCCACTTGGATGACTCCCATGCGAATAAACATTTCAATTACGGTGAATCACAGACGTATGGAGGGGAGGCGGCCATGCAGACGCACAACACACACACACACACACACACACACACACACACACACACACAAGCTCACATGGCTCACACACACTTTCCCGCTTTTTCTCCTTCACCAACTTTACTTTGATTGGGTAATAATCAACATTTCCATATACATATACATATACATATGCATATAAATTCGGTCACTGATTGAAATGCAAATGAGCATGTGTTCAAAATCAATATCTAGCACTCATAAAAATAGAACTCAAAATAGAATGGAATCGAACATTCATTAAACAGTTACAAATTGCAATGACACATTTTCAACGATTTAAGCACAATTTACTAGTAGAGAATGTGAAAGATGTCATTCACTTTTAGCAGAAAAATTTTATATATACAAATCCTATTTTCTTCATCCGAAAGCAAAGTGACTGAAGCCACACCGATGTCCGACCGTCCACCAAAATAAAGAAAGGACGAGTAAAGCAGCAATACTCACCAACAGCCAGAGTATTGCTGCTTTACTTGTCACTTTTTACTTTTTACCGTACTTGCTAGGTAGCCTACTATATTACTAATTGTTTAGAGTTGTTTTAGAATGTATGTTTCGAAGAATGCTGCAGGAGTGAATGGGGAGAAAGCATTCCATTGTACTTGTTGCATATGGCAATAAAGGAATCTTGAATCTTCAATCTCAATCTTCAATCTTCAATCTTCAATCTTCAATCTTCAATCTTCAATCCTGAATCTTGAAAAAGGGGTCAGCAGCACGGTGCAGCACGAGGAAGGTGGCCGGCCTCGTGTTTACTCCTGAGCAAGGTCAACTCGTCTGACCTCTGGCCTGGACCCCGGACCCCGGTCTCCTCATGGTTCACACGCGCACCTTGTTGGTCCCCCACGACGGCTCCTGGATCACGCCAGGCTACACAGGCTGGCTGGGAGCCTGAGGGGGGGGGGTTGGAGGAGGTGGGTGGTGAAGGACGTTCAACAAAGAGACAGAATCAAAATGGCATTACTCCTGTGTCTCCTTCCCGGCAGGTGGGTGTGGGAGTGGAGGGCTTGCGGAAAGGGTGGGAGTGTGTGTGTGTGTGTGTGTGTGTGTGTGCTGTGTGTGTGTGTGTGTGTGTGTGTGTGTGTGTGTGTGTGTGTGTGGGTGTGTGTGTGTGTGTGCTATTGTTTGGCCCTCATTTACTTAAAAAGGGATCCAGGACAAGCCACCCATGATCCGACCCCACCCAACGCTTAGTCGAGGGTGGGGGTGGGGGGGGGAGGGTGGAGGAATTAGGTGTGTTGCTGAAACCTCCTCCATTTGGAAGCCATCCTGGCCGCTCTTGGTTGGTTTGTGGTCGATTCTGAGGATAAGGCGGGTCATGGGATTCATTACGCATGCAGATGGGAGGCCTCCCCCCTTGACTGGATGTGCTCTTCTGTGTTATGTGCTCTGCATGTGTGTGTGTGTGTCTGTGTGTGTGTGTGTGTGTGTGTGTGAGTCTGTGTGTGTGTGTCTGTGTGTGTGTGCTGTGTCTGTGTGTGTGAATCTGTGTGTGTTGTGTCTGTGTGTGTCTGTCTGTGTGTGTGTGTGTCTGTGTGTGTGTGTGTCTGTGTGTCTGTGTGTGTGAGTCTGTCTGTGTGTGTGTTTGTCTGTGTGTGTCTGTCTGTGTGTGTGTGTGTGTGTGTCTGTGTGTGTGTGTGCTGTGTGTGTGTGTGTGTGTGTGTGTGTGTGTGTGTGTGTGTGTGTGTGTGTGTGTGTGTGTGTGTGCGTGCACAACCCTCCGTGAGGTGTGACAGCGATGACGTGGAGATTAAGGTTTCCATAACGTACACTGATGGGGGTGAGGGGGGGGGGTGAGGGGAGGGGAGGCAAGGGGGCAGGCGGGAAGGAAGGAAGGAAGGAAGGAAGGAAGGAAGGAAAGAGGGAGAAACCAATGCGGAGGGAAGTGCAGAGGGAAACCCTGAGACGAGAGGAGAGAAAGGAAAGGGAAGAAGTCGTGGAGGATAAGTGTACAGTAAAAAAAACTACAACAAAAAACACACTGACTCTATTGTTGTTTTCGCCGCATCTCAGATGACCCAACACTGAGACGCTAGCCTCGCTACGCTCTCACCAAAAGAATTCCTCTTGTTTTTTTCCCCTCGGTGCTCGTAAACAGAGAGAGCAGGAAAAGAGAGAGGAAAGCGCAACCTGAATGAATGAACGCCAGCCCAGAGTCCGGTAACACCTGCACAGTAACCAACTTCCATGGTCTTCCTCCTCCTCCTCCTCCTCCTCCTCCTCCTCCTCCTCCTCTCTGCTCTGCAGTGCATTGTCCTCTGTGTGGAGCGTCACGGTGCCATATAGTGAACCAGTTGAAGCACAATGAAGCGGCATTGGCATTGCACGACATGTCGTGTCACCTGTACGACAGGTAAACCCAACCATCGGAGTGGAATCTAAAGGTGGAGACGGAGGGGGTCCACACGGTGAATTCATGAATGTATTCATGGATCAATGAATAAATGAATGAATGCGCCCAAATCATGTGTCCCAACTCAAGAAGACTCCAGGGCACAGGGCTACGAATAGCTTGTCATTCCAACTTCAATGTCCTGTTCTGTATTCACTTTCTGCAGCTGTGTGATTTGTCCAGGTCCAATTTAAATAAACATGCTGGAATGCTGGAATATAAAAAAGCCATAATCATAGTCTTATTATCCATAATAATCAGATGGGCTTGGAAATGGATTAAAAAAACATCGCATTACATATAATGACAAAAACAATGCATGCAAAAACATTGCAATCTGTTTATTTATTTTTTTATTCAACATTTCAATTGCTCAGGCAAACAAAAACGCGCCAAAAAACAAATCAACCCAGTTGCAACCAGCCAGACGTGGCAGACATTAATGCAGGCCAGAAGATGTGATGGGCCAGACTCAATCCATCATTCAGACCAACGGATCGCCCCTCTGACAGCTTGATGGATGGCGTGGCGGGGAAAAAGGAGAGCGAAGGAACACACAATAGCCCCCGCTGCACCGTCCTGTGGGTTGTTGTAAGCCCCTTCATGGTGCCGAGTACCGCGCACACCAGAGCACCGCGCTCCCATGCAGGTCACCGCTGGCCACCACAATGCATCACCTGCTCATATACCTGCCCCCATGTGCTCCACTGTCACTGCACCTGCCCTTTGACCTCTCCGTCGCCGCACACACTGTGTTCATTAAGTGTACCGACCACTGGGTTCACACCGGCACACTTCCACTTTACATGACATTTACATTTCTACATTTATATTTCGGCCGCATTGCAGTTTATATGGGCAAAGAAATGCATTCTAAATGGATTCAGCCAGCAATTTTTTTGTAAACTGTGTTGTCGATAGTGTTCCCCATAACAGACACGCCAAGCACCACCCCTCTGAAGACGAGGGCGGAGCACCACAACACCACCTCGTGGAGTCCAGGAGACAGACACCGTCACATGTTGACTTCTTGTGTGCATTTCACTGTGGACAGGGTGGAGGTTTGGGGGGGATTTTCAGTACAGGGGATTTTGAGGCAGACAGACATGGCAGCGTTTTACTGCGTCGCCACCACCACCACCATCACCACCGCCACCCCTCATAAAGAGACCACAGCGCTCTCCACACCCTGGCGTAAACTCTCGAGGAGCCTTCCCACTCAACTGTGCCTGTGTCAGGGGACGGCCGTTGTGGGCGATATTTATTTTTGTACCTTCCGTCAACTGTTTGTTTTTGTTTTAGAGTGGCCGTCTAGAAGTGGCGTGAAGTGGCCTCTGTGTTCATTTATTACGAGAGAGATCGAGGGCTGAGACGCTGTAGTTAGATCAACTTTAAGGTTAAAGGAGACCTATTACACCACCGGGTGTGAGTGTGATTGGCCTTTCCAAGCGGTTTCAAAAAACGGTTTCATCGCCGTTTTTTTTTTACATCACAAGTGGGAGTTTCCACCCAGATACATGCTGGATAGATCAGCCTACCAGTTGCTACAGTCCACTGGGTAGGCTGGTAGGCTAATCTAATACGATATAATACGTCTCCTTTAATGGAGTCCTGGTGAAGCAGTTAGTTCTCCGTACGTCCCGTTCACCTCGTGAAGCCTCATTCAGTCTTCTATGGCTGCTTGGTGAATAAGGCCGATTAAAACCCAAAACCCAACCACCCAAAACTAGTTTTGGTATTATCGTGCAAAACAATGAATGCTGACAATGTTTTATGGCAATTTATTTCTGGCAATTTTTTATTGCCAGGATATCCCGAGTAAAACCGCCCCTATTTTCTTTGGTGACACTTATTCATCTACATATACAAGTTTTCCTTTTATTATCCGAAAGAATGTAGGCCTGCCTCTGAACATAATCCTTGTGTTTCTTGTAAAATAATAATGGGTAAATTAAATGTAGCTAATAGTATTTCCACTACGTTTAATGGGTAGACATGAACGTCATTCATATGGTTCACTCAGATAACGGTTAAATTATAATAATGATAAAGTATTCAAACAGACCAAATCAGCCCACATGGGGAACTGTACGTCTTGGTTTAAACTACACCTAAACTATACAAATAGCGTTGTATTTGGTCATGTCGTGATGACCAGAACGCAGTAGAAGTGATGTCCACTCGCCTGTGGACGGCCTGCTGCTGTGAGAGAGCCAGCTCCACTGTGCAATTAAATCCAACGATGACCTCAGTTGTTCAGCCCAAAATGCCCCTGGTTAGAAAATAACAGCAGTCATTTGATGGTTCATTGTGTCCAAACAGTAATTATGTCCTTAAAATACAAAGAGTAGGCCTAGCGCAGTGCTTTATATAGAGAGATTTAATGACTTGTTCTAGCCAATGACACACATGATTGAATTATTCCCACCAGCCTCCTCTAGTGGTTTGTAGGAGAAAGGTTACATCGTCCATCTATCTGTATGTTTGTCTGTTGTCTATCTATCTGTCTGCCTGCCTGTCTATCTCTCTCTCTCTCTATATATATACTGTATATATATATGTCTGTCTTTCTGTCTGCCTGTCTGTTTGTGAGCCTGTCTGTCTGTCTATCTATATCTCTATCTGTCTGTCTGTCTATATATCTATATATATATATCTATATCTATATCTGTCTGTCTATATTATCTATATCTCTATATGTCTGTCTATATGTCTATATATGTGTATCCATCTGTCTCTCTATCTGTCTGTCTATATATCAATGTATGTCTCTATCTATCTGATTATATCTATATATATATATATATCTGTCTGTCTATATATCAATGTATATCTCTATCTATCTGATTATATATCTGTCTGTCTATATATCAATGTATATCTCTATCTTTATCTCTGTCTGTCTATATATCTATATGTATATCTCTATCTGTCTGTCTATATATCATATGTATATCTCTATCTGTCTGTCTATATATCAATGTATATCTCTATCTGTCTGTCTATGTATCTATATGTATATCTCTATCTGTCTGTCTATATATCTATATGTATATCTCTATCTGTCTGTCTATATATCTATATGTATATCTCTATCTTTATCTCTATCTGTCATTCTAAACTTAGTTGGGGTTGCCATCTGCTGGTAGACCTACAAATATCTTCTAGTTTCCTCATAGTTTGGTCCATTCTGAAAGAACCTTAATCATTAATTGCAGCTTTTATATGAACCCACAGAACAAGGAGCCTGAGATGAACCAGACTGACCAATCAGCAGGGACCCTAATGAGGAGCCCCAGTGCGCATGCGTATAACCCACGCTGAGCGCCGCCAACGCAGCAGCAGCAGCAACAACAACAGCGGGCCAGTAGTTCTCGCGATATCTGAGCCGTGATTCCCACTCGTTCCCGTGGCAGTAGTTCTCGCGATATCTGAGCCGTGATTTCCACTCGTTCCCGCGGGCCACTTCTCGCGATATCTGCGTGGTTCCAGGAGGAACGGACGACACGTACAACTCCGGATTAAACACATCGGCGACGACCATGACCAGTGAGCAGCTTGTTTATAACGTTTTATATGTTTATAGACGACGATACCAGTCAATAGACGGGGGCCTCTGTCTATTGACTGGTATCGTCGTCAGGGGGCCCCCGTCTATTGACTGGTATCGTCGTCAGGGGCCCCCCTTCTATTGACTGGTATCGTCGTCAGGGGCCCCCCTTCTATTGACTGGTATCGTCGTCAGGGGCCCCCCGTCTATTTACTGGTATCGTCGTCAGGGGCCCCCGTCTATTGACTGATATCGTCGTCAGGGGCCCCCCGTCTATTGACTGGTATCGTCGT
Source organism: Coryphaenoides rupestris (assembly GCA_002895965.2). Taxonomy (NCBI): domain Eukaryota; kingdom Metazoa; phylum Chordata; class Actinopteri; order Gadiformes; family Macrouridae; genus Coryphaenoides; species Coryphaenoides rupestris. The sequence continues at coordinate 205,806 of PIJE02000669.1, read as the reverse complement.
CAAGGGCCCCCCGTCTATTGACTGGTATCGCCGTCAGGGGCCCCCCGTCTACTGACTGGTCTTGTAGACATAACGTAGTTTGTGTATTTAATGCTCTTATGTTACATCATATGATCCTTGGTGTTTTATATTTATATTAAAACCGTGTCCAGGTTTATATATTCATGTTAGTCAGGCCTTGTGATTTAATAACCCCGATGTTTGGACTGAGTGTTGAGTACCACAGTCTGTATGTAACCCAACGCCTATAAAACTCTATAAAACACGATAATATAATATAATATAATATAATATAAATATATATACAGTATATGATACATGACATAACATTGTTATGGTGTCTCTGTCTCCTGCCACGTAGGCTCCAGTCACTTCAGTTCAGTCCCCCACAAAACTCATAAATCAGTGGTATTATGATGTTTATGTTTATTTGACCTTTTTTAACACTCATGTGTGATTATATAGTGTTTACCAGCGGTGTCGTACTCTTGGTATTGAACCTGAACCTGAACCTTGTTTACACTCATATTGCCCCTCAGTTATTTAACCTTTTCCATGTTTCGCAAATCTGATTCTGAATTTTGATTGATTAGAATGCAATATATATCTTATTTTATGGTGTGGTCTTTGAGACACAAGCTTATTTGCACAGTTTTTTCTCACCTTACAGACTTGATCACTGGTCTGTAATCACTGCTCACGATGAGCTTCCTCCGTGTTTCTGTGTTTTATATCTTCTAATCTAGAGCGTTCAGGGCCACCACACGTCTTCCAGCACTGACAATAGTGAATGACCCCGATCAGCCCCTGATCATCAATACTTCACCCTTCATTTTTAGCATTCTGTTGTTTTCCATATTGTTTTATTGTACTGTATTGCTCTGTAACCTGGCACAAGAATTTCCTTCGGGATTAATTAAGTTATATTCTATTCTGCCATCACACCGGAGACACGGGTCTCTGGAGTGGAGGACAGCGCCCTTTGGCAGAACATTTTCTGCCATAGACCCGCGCAACAAAATTCCTCATTAAAATACCAAAAACTGTGTGTACTGGGTGATTGATGAGGAATGAATATCATGTGGTTATCTGTTGGTGTATCCGTATGTCATTGTTATGTATGTTTCTACGTACATGCTGTGAAAATGAATTTCCCTACGGGACAATGAAGACTATCTATTTCTACATCTATGTATCTGTATAAATGAAGTTGCCGTTGTCGTTGTAGGAGGAAACCAGCGTGAGCTCGCGCGGGCGAAAAACGCCAAGAAGGCTGGCGACAAGGGCAAGAAGGCGGACGATGGGCTGTCTGCAGCGGCCCGTAAGCTGAGGTAAACGGGCTAAAAGGGGGGCCCTGTTGTTGTTGTTGTTGTTGTTGTTCAGGGCTCCTATTATACCATTAGGTGTGAGCGCGATTGGCCATTGCAAGCCATGTGACTACTGCGTGGTCCCCACAACACTTGTTATTTTGCAGGGACGCCGAGATAATGCAGCAGAAGCAGAAGAAGGCAAACGACCCAGGAGCAAAGGCAAGCGAACCGGCCAAATAATGGCAAGAAGTCAAAGATGGCCACCTCGCCCCCTCGCTCTGCCCCGACACGAGTAGCCCTGGGACAACATTCTTCCTGATGTGTATTCCTGAGAATATTGGTCTTGACTCTAAAATCAACGATCCTGCTTCTCCTCCCTCCTCCTGTGTGGCAGTAGACATTGCTTGTGGCTTATTGGAATTGTTGTTTTTATTTTCTGGTGAAATAAAAAGTTTGAGCGAGCGGTCTGTCACCTTCACCTCCACCCTGACGACCACCCTGACCCCCCGCATGTCTCCTTCAGGGATGGTCCAGTAGTCGGCTTCAGGAGGAGGAACAACGGAACAATTGCTAACATTTACATGTCGATTGTGTATTTTTATATCAAAGTGTCCCCTTATAAGGATCTGAATAAAACAAAAACTTTTTAGTTCATGCTTGCTTGAGTTCTTCTTGGTTTGGTTTGCTGGTGCGGAGGCAAAAATGCTTTGGGTCTTGTTGGAGGCGGTCGCACAGCACAGAACGTCCATGCTGGGTTCCATAACATTGCTATATTATAATGTACATGAGGGGATGGGCAAGTGGGTTGGTGGTAAATGGCATATATTGTATTTCATATATACTGTACATACACCCAAACTTTTTGTCTGTGCCACATTTGCTCTCTATTCACCTTGACACCCAGATGTAGCCAGAACCGAGAGATATTTTTACCAAAAACCTTTCCAAACAACATGCAACATTACCGCTGTCTCGCCTTTCTATGTTGGGTAGTTGAGATGGTGACCTCTGACCGCTGAAAGAAGTATCTCGTGAGTCTGTTCCAGTCTGAGTTGCCGTGATTCATGAACAAAATATGAGACTCTTGTATTGTTACGTTGAAGAAAGGTGTGTCAGGTTGGGGAGGAGTGCTGGTTGTTCTACAGCATGTATAGTACAGTCCTTACTGCTGTGTGGGGTCAAAAGGTCATGATAGCATAATATTTTACATTTTCAGTCGTCGCATATTGATCTAATAGAGGGTTACGGTTAAAATAATATAAAATAGGTGGCTCCATACATTTAAATGAACATTTCCAATATAAATGTTGTGATGCATCAGCAGCATATTGATGTATTTTCAATAACTTAAGACCATAATATTTGTACTAACTATGCAAGTGGGAATGATGCATTGATTTTATACAGTACTATGCTCATATGTTATATTTTCATTAATTTCAGACCACAATGGTTTGACAAGAGGCCTTTTGGAGTTAGGCCCGTTGCACTGACGGCACTTAGCCAGCAGGTGGCGGCAGAGGGTCACTTATTAATGGCATCTCGGTCGTTTCAAAGCTTCATGTTAATTGATCAGCCACGTGCTTATCAATTAACGATCGTTCCTCTTCACTTTAGCGTCACCCTTCAGGGTCTGTAAGTACAGTAATTCCCACTGAAATGAATGAACAAAATATAACACACACACACACACACACAATATAAAACATCACTTTCAGACACTTTTATTCTAAACTAAGCATCTCTTCTAAAACTGCATCAAAGTCAAAGTGGGCCCATTCTATTTTCTCATAGTTCTGCCTGATGAGCGTAAGATGAGTTTAAGGTGAGCTTCAGGTGTTCAGTCGTCAGCTGGTTCCTAAGGCGTCTTATTCGGTTTTGGGGGTGAAGACGCGTTCTGCTTCAACGACATGGTGGAAAGGAGGAAGATGCCTGAATAAAAGATTGAAAGATTGATCTATTGATGTGACTGAGTCTCGTTCGAAATTGTCTTTCTGGAGTTATTCCCAATTTCTACAATTGATTGCTTTGTTGACGATCATATAAGCTATATTACATTTAAAATAAAAAGGGATTTTGGCTTGACTTTCACTTTAAATGTTTAAGTGTGGCTATTTGTTGACATTTGACAAAAGGAAAGCCGTGCCTTTGCAGTATAACAGATGAAAAAAGACATTCTGTTTTCTCTCTGAACTTCCTCAGAAGCAGTATGCAAAAGCATACGGTTTGCATAATTGTTTTCAAATGAAAAGCTTGTGGAATGCATGAAGGCAGACAAACATAAAGTAGATCAAGCGTGTTCTGAAAATATGCAAATCTGTATTTGTCGTTGAATGAGAGCACATCGTCAGTGATGGAAACATACTCAACTGACGTCCAACACAAATTTACGATCGACAAAGTTTCACATGTGATGTCACACGCTTGTGTGCATTGAATGGACATTGCTTAACAAGTGTGAAGCCTCATCCAACCCCAGACTCTCTTCACAGGGTCACCAGTCCCAACTTACACAAGCAGACTTGCTATCATGACACGGTTGTCATACCAAAAATGGAGAAAGAAAAACAATAAAACAAGCTTAATCACCTTTGTGTGCCTTCATTTGCACTACTTTACATGAGTGATTATTCGCAGAAAATGGAAATATACTGTATATTTCACATAAAAGCAATGATGTATGTCTGTTGGTGGGGATGGGCGCTGTGGTGATGTTTAAGAGGAACATCACCTTCGGGTAAAAATCTGAACTCGAAACGGACGACGAGGACAACACATTGACAAGAGGGAAGACCTTCAAGACAAGTACTACTCTTCTGTACGCTTGTTCTGATATCTCACCTTGGTTATCTTGTTTTGTTTTGCAGGGATCTGATATGGATCGCATTCTGCTTACGATCATTCTTGTGGGTAAGAATTATAGTTTCTTTTTATGTTTTCTTTAAGAAAATGAGGTACAGACATACTTACATTTCAGTGTTATTCAGTGTTGTCTTATTTCTGCTTTAGTTAAGTTAGATTCCAGACAAGAAAACATTGAGTGACATCATAAAAATAGTCTAAAATACGTACCTAAAAGCTCAAGCCAGTACCAGTGGCGTTATTTGCGGTGAGAATGACCCCTGCTTATTGCCAATGAATGCCTATGAATTCACAGGGCCCCGCATTTCCGGCCATTCCCTGGAATATCACTTTGTCAACGTCTCTATGAAGTGGACAGACGCTCAGAGTTACTGCAGCGTAATGTACTCCAACCTGGCCACGATCCGAAGCAATACGGACGTCAACAACATGATAAAACTGAAGCTCGGTCCCATGTCATGGATCGGACTGCACGATGACCCCAAGAATTGGAAGCCTCCCAACAACAACGAACGCAATTCCTGGAGACCTTATCCTCGCTACACCAATTGGTTTTCAGGCGAGCCGTCCAACCGCGGCGGGGGGGAACTGTGTGTGGTGATCAACGCGGCTGGCTCGTGGGAAGACCGAAACTGTTCAGTGCCCCAACATTTTGTGTGTGAAAATAGTAAGAAGTCGTGACTCTGCACCACACCTGCACGCCTCTCTGTTGTCATGCTTGTACTTTTTCAAACAATGAATGTGTTTTCTTTCCCATTTAGGTGCTGGAAAGTACCTTAAAAAAGAAGGCACTCGATCGTGGTCAGAGGCCTGGTCTCTCTGCCAGACGCAGAATAAGAAACTGGCTCATATTTTCTCTCCGTCGGAGAACACCGCTGTTCTCAATGCCCTTGAAGCTACCGAACTTGCCTGGATCGGTTTCACCAGAGTAGCTTGGATGTGGTCCGACCGTACCACCGCCAACTACAAACGCTGGGAACCTGGACAGCCCGATAATGCCAACATGGACCAAATGTGTGCTGCGTCAACGTCAGCAGGGTATTGGCGTGATGAAGACTGTGCCCTCGAGTATCCGTTCATCTGTTATGGTGGTAAGAGTGGCGTCAAAGTTATCCACTGCCAAAAGATCCAAATATTCTGAACTGAATGCATGATTAACGGCATGTTTGACTGTCGGTCTGTCTCTGTCTGTCTGTCTAGCAATGAAGAAAAAGCAGATAAGAATGAAGGTTAAGATTAAGACAAATGCTGACATGGCAGTGACGGACAACAAGGCCCAGATCCTACAGAAGGTACATGTCTGTCTGTATGTCTGTCTAGCTTTCTGTGTGTGGTGTGTGTGTTTGTGTGTGTTTGCCTGTCTGTCTGTCCGTTTATCTATCTGTGCGTGCATCCATCCGTCTGTCTGTCTGTCTGTCTGCCTGCCTGTGAGTGACAGTGCGTCTACCTGTCTAGCTCCACCAGGCCCTGCTGGCACGTGGGCTGACCAACATCAGCCTGAGTTGGGTCACGGAGCCGCAGACACCGGAGCCTCGGACGCCCGGCCTCACCTGATGCCCGGCTCCGCCCTCGCCTGATGCCCGGCTCCGCCCTTTAAAACAACATCTTTTCTTCAAATGTCTTTTACATACAAATTAATCCAGAGCAAGAGGCAAGACAGCAACAAAACATTTTTCTAGGATTTAGTTGTTTTATGTTGTTTAGTTTTATTGCAGAAAGGACAAACCACAGGGGTCGCAAATTAGCTCCGATGTCGTACCTTGACATGTTTCATGTTAACTGTTAATGAACTGCAAACGGTTTACAGTTTACAGTTTACAGTGTAAACAGTTTGCAGTGTAAACAGTTTGTTCTCTGCATTGTCCATGACAAATGAACAAATAGATAAAATACATAACTGTTTGACATTGACAAGATTCTCTACTTACATGGTCTTACATGATGCCTGTGTCATGTAACTCTTCAATATATTACGTTGTGGCTTATGGGCATGAGGGTTATTTTAATTAGTGGTTTCTTTTCAGATGAATCGTGTAGTCTATGAAATGTGATAAACATTCAGTCAAGTGGTCTTCTTTATTTTTATTATTGTATTATTTTATTTATTTTATTATATTATATGTATTATATATTATTTCTTCTTTATTCGGATCCCCATTAGCTTCCACAAAGTGGTGACTAGTCTTCCTGGGGTCCACACAAAAGCATAAAACAAACAATTATTAAAATCATACGGTATCAATAAAAAACAACAAAACAAGACAAAACTCAGAAAATAAGTACAATTACTCGACATATGAAACAATAGTACAACAACAGTAACCTACAATGAAAGCAACGAAACAAAAAAAGAAATAAAAACAATCAAAAGGTTCAGAAACAGCAATGGCCACAATAACATCGACTGCATGTGAGATTTATCACATTTAGTTTTAGTGACTTTTTGAAAGAACAGCGAATGACTTCACACAACAGCAACTGATAATAATAACATGACAGCACCTGATGAGGCAGCGAACATTTTGAGAGGGGATCACAGTCAACCCTCTTCTTGGCATTTTACTGTAATTGTTGCAAGCCCATGACATTTCTAGAGAACAGGCGCATACAGTATGCTGAAAGAAATGCAATCAGCAAATAAAAACAACATGACGACAGATCCAAAATAAATTCCCACGAGGAGTGGGACGTGTTTGACCTGAGAACATGACACACCAGCACACAACGGTCTCGTTTTGTACGAGAATCCGCTGAAGCGAGCGAAGGTTGCTTGTGTTTTTCAGGTGTTTGCTACCCTGGAGATCCAGAGTTCTCGCGAGAGCACAATTTGAATTTGCTCAGCGAGTCACTCTGGTGATCAGTAACATGCTCATTAGCAATTCCTGTTGATCCAACGTAAACCAATCACATCGGTGTATCTGATATAGGCGGGCCAGAAGCGGGCTAAACAGATGACGTCAGCGCTGCGACGGAATCAGTCCGGAATCAGTCAGTAAACATTGCAAGATGGCTATCGAAAATGTTGACTGAGTATCTGTACAAACCAACTATTCTCATATTCTGCTTGCAAAAACGGCAAAAGTCGTTTAGTGGCTCCATTTCCATTAGGCTACATTTACGTCTCTCTGTCAAACTATTCTCCAAAACAAACTCGTTTCCGTCGCTCTGGATACGTCACCCCGTGTATTCTTCTGATTGGTCGTAGTGTTATCCAATTGCGTGCAGTGATATTTTCAAACGCATGCTTGGTGCCGCCCCTCGAGTTGGGCCATTTTCATTACTCATTACCAGACCTACAGCTTTCTAGATGTGGGTCTGGATTTCCAGGCTAGGTGTTTGCAGCCTGCAGCAGAGAACTGAACACAGAGTCTGGATTCTGTCTCAGGGTGTCAGGGTCCACCACCTGGACGACACACACACACACACACACACACACACACACACACACACACACACACACACACACACACACACACACACACACACACCCGTCCAGAGTGGTGTTAAAACGAGACACTAATCCCTGAGTGTAAAGACAGTGAAATGTTTCCTCCAATCAGAGTGAGGGGGCGGGGCCACGGGGAGGGGATGACGTCATGATCAGGAAGTGCAGACGAAGTCAAACCGAAACTAAAGTAAGTCGACGTGGAGCCAGTTCTCTCTTCCTGGAGACAGAGAACAACACTTTTTAAACTAAATAGAGGAAAACATTATAAGGTGAGTGCTGCATGTTGACACATAATCCTCATTGAAGCTGACCTGTCTGGGCTTTCATGTTAGACCGGCCTGTTGGATGAACATTTCTGCTTGGATTAACACACATAGTCTGTATGAAAATACACACATTATGTTTTAGTGACTTAAACGTGTTATTATTGCCTTGTAATACATAAAAAATAATATGTCATATATTTTTTTAACTTGATAAAACCAATGTTTTCCCAGAATGGCCTCTGCTCACACTTCCTGGTCTGAGGAGAACTTTTCATGCTCCATCTGTCTGGATGTGTTCACCAGACCAGTCTCCACACCGTGTGGACACAACTTCTGTAGAGGCTGTATTACCACCTTCTGGGATGACAAAGTCCAGTACAAATGTCCTGTCTGCAACAAGCTTTTCACCACAAGACCTGACTTGGAGGTCAATACCTTCATATCAGAGATGGCGGATCAGGTTAGAAGGTCCGTACGAGTAAAAGAGCAGCCTTGTGTTGCACCAGGAGAAGTTCCCTGTGACGTCTGTACCGGGACCCAGCTGAAGGCTGTGAAGTCCTGCCTAGTGTGTCTTATCTCTTACTGCCACACCCACCTGGAGCCACACCAGAGAGTCCCAGTTCTGAAGAGACATCGGCTGGTCGAGCCTCTGGACCGTCTGGAAGACAGGATGTGTAAGAAACACGACCGACTTCTGGAGCTCTTCTGTCAGACTGAACAGGTGTGTGTGTGTCAGTCCTGCACAGAGACGGACCACAAGTCCCATCCTGTTGTACCTCTGAAGGAGGAATATGATGTGAAGATGGCCCAGCTGGGGGAGATGGAGTCTGAAGTTCAGCAGATGATCCAGGAGAGACGACGAAAGATCCTGGAGATCAAGGACACAGTAAAACTCAGCCAAGCAGTCGCAGCCAGAGACATGGCCGATGGTGAGCAGGTCCTCACTGCTCTGATACGCCGCATTGAAAAGTGCCGGGAAGACCTCAAGCAAATGGTTAAAGAGGAACTGGAATCCACCAAGAAACAAGCTGAAGGCCTCATCAAAGAGCTGGAGAAGGAAATAGAAGATCTGAACGCTAGAAGCTCAGAGGTGAAGCAGCTCTCAGACACTGAAGACCACCTCCACTTCCTCCAGACCTTCAGATCCCTGAAGAACCCTCCACCCACCAGGGACTGGACGGGGTGGAGGTCCGTGTTCCGTCATACGTAGAGACCGTGAGCAGATCCCTGGATCAGCTGAAGGAGACACTGAACATGGAGATGAAGAAAGCACCTCCACAGAAGTGTAAGTGTTGAGTTTGATTCATCACAACACACACTAACTATTTAGATAGAAAGTCCGTCCACACAGCAGGAGGTGACGTCCGTTCATTCAAATCCTACTGGTGATGAAGATGATGGTTGACATCATGTACCTTACGTATATTAATATTGTTAACCATCACACTCACAATTAATCCTACTTGTATAAAATCCAATTGGTATTCATATTGTTATATCATTATTGAATCATTTGGATTATTAGTAGTATTGTCATTATTGTTTGACATAATCATATCATAATCATCATACTGATATAATGAATAATAGTAATGATATGTGCATTTAATATTCTATATACAAATATTATTTCATTATGCTTATAAATAATAAATAAATGTTATTACACTAATTATTTGTATATTATTATTATTGATCATATCATTACATTAGACATAATACACAACATAATACACCATAATAATCAGGATACTACTAGTCATAATTGTATGTGTATTTTATACAGGGTTATATCTATAATATGAGAGAGAGAGAGAGAGAGAGAGAGAGAGAGAGAGAGGTCTGAATATTACAACAGGTTCAATACTCTGAAATACGCCAGGCGAGACCCATCACTCAGAGAACACAATCATTCTGACCTTTTTCTAATGAAATATTGAATGCAACAAATGACAGCTAAACTATAAGACTCAACATATTTTATTAGTGTCAACAGGACATACTAACATCACTTGCAGGTTATTTAAATGACTCCTATGTGATGAAGTCCATCATCAGTGTATTTCTGTGTGCTTTAGCAGTCTAATCATGTCTTGTTCTCCCATCAGATGCCTGTGAACTCACACTGGACCCAAACACAGCCAACAGAGAACTCTCTCTGTCTGAGGACAACAGAAAGGTGACGTGGGTTGGAGAGGAGCAGTCTTATCCTGATCACCCAGATAGGTTTGACTACTAGCACCAGGTGTTGTGTAGAGAGAGTCTGACTGGCCGCTGTTACTGGGAGGTAGAGTGGAAAGGAGGGTTGATATAGGAGTGACATACAGAGGAATCACAAGGAGAGGAGAGGGTGATGACAGCTGGCTTGGAATGAACAACAAGTCCTGGAGTCTTTATTGTTATGATGATGGTTACACTGTCTGGTTCAACGGTAGTGAACAGCCTCCCTCTCAGCCCCTCCGGCTCCAACAGAGTAGGAGTGTATGTGAACCGGCCTGCTGGCACTCTGTCCTTCTACAGAGTGTCCCCACATGGAGGAGACTCCTCAGACACACTGACACACATCCACACCTTCCAGCTCACATCCACCCAGGAGGACCTCCTCCCTGGGTTTGGGTTCGGGTGGGAGGAGGGGGAGGGTAGCTCAGTGACTCTGTGTCGGTTGTAGCAATAAACACACACACACACACACACACACACACACACACACACACACACACACACACACACACACACACAGACACACACACACACACACACACACACACACACACACACACACACACACACACTCATATATAATACATAAATAAATTAGGGCTGGGACTTTAACGCGTTAATTTCGATTAATTAATTACAGACATTTACGCATTTTAATCGCACTTTATTTTTGCCCTCCAAACACCACGGAACGTTTCTCAGCGGACGAATTCCAGGCATACCGATCATACAGATCGATCATACAGATGATCGATCATACAGATGATGCCTGGAATTCGTCCACTAGATACCATTTGGTATTTTAGATGGACTAATTCGTAGTCCATCTAATTCATCTAAAATACCAAATGTCACTTAATGTTAAAGTGTTGGTGTGTTTATTATTGTGATCAAGGATATTTGTGTGTGTAGGGGGGTGGGGAGGTTAGTGTAACATTAGGTTAGTGTAACATGAGGTTAGTGTAACATTAGGTTAATGCACGGTTCTGATGGGGGGGGGGGTGCTCCGTTAATTGGTGGGGACATGTCCCCAGCGTCCCCACTAAATTCTACGCCCATGCTCGGTACCATGCGCAGTTGCTATTAAACATCCATAAACGACAACTCGGTTGCATCTCTTTATTTCAATATTCCTTGGCTAAGAATATTACAAGGTTAACGTTGCGTTGCCAAAGTGGTATCGGTGCGGTTGTATCGGAGTAGTTTAACGAGTACGAGTACATGAGCACAGTATCGGACCGATACCGAATACTGGTATCAGTATCGGTGCATCCCTAGTTTTATTAAGTGCTCGTATTGGTATTCGGTATTGGCAAGTACCCAAATGTAAGTACTTGTACTTGTACTCGGTCTGAAAAAAAGTGGTATCGGTGCATCCCTAGCTGACACCCAATTTGAACGTTGCAAGATATATTTTCGTGACATAATATAATCGGCATGTTACTGTATTTTCTGTAGACGGGCCTGAATCTGCACTAAACTGTAAGTGATTCATGTACACAGATCTTGTCAATACAAGTTGATATTTTTTGGACAGCCCATTCTGCCTCTGTGTGTTTTTTGCATGCGTGTGTATGTGATGACGTCATCAACGACGCGTCGACGTTATGTCGACTTTATTGATAGAAAAGTCGACTTGAAAAAATCAGAAGTCGTGCAACACCTAGTATATGGTAGGTATATATGACGATAATTTTACTGAAACAGAAATCACCTCCATTTTTACTGCCGATGCTAGACCAATAAATAATGATGCCATATGTAGATAGTATATGACATTCTAATATATTGAAATATTTATTGTAAAAAAAAACATTCAATTAAAAAAAACAGCTGAATGCATCAATAAGTGGATGCCCCCCATGGTGACCTGGCCTTGGGCGACTCCTGTTGTACACGTCATGTCCACAGGGGGAGCAAGTAGGCCGGTAGCGTCAGGGTCCTGCAGCTTTTATTTCACTGCAGCTTTTATTTGACAATAATAACCTGCTCGCTGTGCACTATCCCTCACATACAGTCGTTATGTTTGGTTGGTGGCTGGTTTATGCAGCCTTAGTCTGGTGTCTGGTCGCTGGCTTAACCTGTGGGCCTTGATCAGCCAATGCACCCCAGGTGTGCAGCCTCACCCTGCAGCCCCAGACTGAAACCTGACTCGGGCCAGGTGAGGCTGCATAAACCAACCACACACACACACACACACACACACACACACACGCCACAATCAATTATTCAAATGTTATTGTACCCTCCTCTCTGAATATTTGAATATCACATGCTAATTTGATAGCCCTAGTATTAGTAGTAAAAGCACAAAAGATAGGGCCATTGTAGATCATGTGTGTGTGTGTGTGTGTGTGTGTGTGTGTGTGTGGTGTGTGTGTGTGTGTGTGAGTGTCAAAAGGTCTGAATAAAACACATCAGGACAGAATCAGTTGCTGCATTACAAGTCACAAAGGAAAAGTAAACTCTCTTTATTGACACGTTTCAAACGGAGCTATGTACAGTTCTACCAGCAGACAGAATGAATGAAGCACCGCCTCGCTGGGCCACATCTACAACAATGTACCGACTAGAACACACACAGGTTTGTACACAGCGCTGCCGTCAGTCAGGACAAACCAACCGCCGCTATCCACACAGCATGGGAGCGTAGTGATATATGCAGACGACATGACGCTGTACCCAGAGTGTTCCACAACCACTGGGTGGGATATTGAGCAGGCAGTGGTACGTCTGTTTAAGAAAATCATGTCAAGTCACAACAACATACAAAATGCATCCCGGTCACAGTTGGTGACCATTTAAGAGTAAGCTTAAAGCTTATGATTCTTGCTAAAAGACGCTTTATGAAAGAGTTGAAGTATTTCTCATGGGCATAATCGTTTGCTAAATAATTTAATTGGAAAGAAACCCAAAGAAGCTGGCAGAAATGGAAAAATATGCATTGGCAATTTTGCTTCGTTTATTTTGGGGGCACTTGCTAAACGTGTGTCTTATAATTTACATTTAGATCTTGAGATAAAGTGTGTGTTTAGCTCAGGGGGGGGCGGGGGGGCGGTGTGTGTTTCGTGTGTTTCTCGGACCGATGGCGGATGGTGGACATCCACGCTAAACCTCGTTGTGTTGGCTCAGCTCGCGGGACACGCCGTCGTACTGGGTGGCGCGGGTGCTCATGCCCAGGTACTGCTTCAGGAACTCGCTGAAGCGCTTCTGGTTGTTCCACTTGCGCGCCGACTTGCGCACGCCGATGAAGCTGCCGTACCTCTTCTGGTACGAGCGGCCGGGCGACGTCAGCTTCCGGTAGCCGTGTCGGCCTTTCAGGAAGCCGCCGAATCGCTTGGAGACACGGAGCCCCGCGTCCGCCTGCTGCTGCTGCTGCTGCTGCTGCCTGGCACCGGCCTCCTCCTCCTCCTCTTCCTCCTCCTCCTCCTCCTCCTCCTCTCCTAAAGAGTTGTGGGTGATGTCCACGGTGCTCAGCTGGTTCAGTCCCAGCGCCTGGGACGCGTCGCCGAACCTCCGCAAGGTCAAGGAGGACAAGAGGCCTTCCTCAGCCTCCAGCCCCGCGGCCTGGCGCTCCTCCCTCTCTACTTCCTCCTCCTCCTCCTCTTCCCCCACGGGAGGAAGCAGGGCTTCCACCTCCTCCTGGGCTCTCTTCAGCATGTCGCCCCCTACTGACAGGGAGGAGAACGGCAAGAGTCCGATGGCCTGGCGACAGCTGTCCCACGTTATGGATGGAGATATTCTGCTTTCACACTCAATCAAACACATCTGGAGAGGGAGAGAGAGTCAGAGAGTCAGAGAGTCAGAGAGAGACAGAGAGTCGGAGAGATGGAGAGACAGAGAGACAGAGAGACGGAGTGAGAGAGAGAGCCAGAGAGAGGGAGAGATAGAGAGAGAATTATGGAGAGAGATTGTTCTACACCCTTTTCTATACAGTATATATAGGAGAGAAATATTCATATATTCGTACATTTGTCAGTTTAGTTTAGTGGCGTTTCTAGACCTCCCAGAAGGCAGCGGGGCGGGGGGGAGGAGCCGTGTTGAGACGGTGGAGACAGTCACTCATCTATCCTCGGGAATCAATTAGCCGACGTTAATGACAACTCAAAGGCCACGGGGGTAATTATTTAGTGACTCACAGGGGCGAGAGAGACCGAGAGAGAGAGATTGAAAGACAGAGAGAGAGGAAGAGTGAGAGATAAACAGACACAAAGCCTCGCGGTTGTCTTTTATCAGCAAGGTGATGGTGGACGTATCGCCGTCAAACAGCTTGTGTTTCTTTCACGTCGTGTTTTGACTCTGAACGCGTTGCGTATGCATCGCTGTGGTGCTTATTGTGAGTCAAATAAAAGACAAACACAAAACTAACAATATACCACAAATAAATTGTGGTTTATTCTTAGTGACAGTATCTATAACTTGCGCCATTCCCATTAAAGCTATGTATAATTATGGTTATTTGCTGTAAAATACTGTGATGTTAAAGTTATATTTATGGTTTGGTTTAGTTTAACGTTTTTAAAGTTTAGTTTATTACATTACATTTTCAGTTAGTTTGTTGTGACTCACCTTGATGTTAAAGTTTCGTATATTGTCTGTTAGTCGAGACTCACCGTGGTGTTAAAGTTGAGTTTATTGTCAGTTAGTCGAGACTCACCGTGGTGTTAAAGTTGAGTTTATTGTCAGTTAGTCGAGACTCACCGTGGTGTTAAAGTTGAGTTTATTGTCAGTTAGTCGGGACTCACCGCGGTGTTAAAGTTGAGTTTATTGTCTGTTAGTCGGGACTCACCGCGGTGTTAAAGTTGAGTTTATTGTCAGTTAGTCGAGACTCACCGTGGTGTTAAAGTTGAGTTTATTGTCTGTTAGTCGGACTCACCGTGGTGTTAAAGTTGAGTTTATTGTCAGTTAGTCGAGACTCACCGTGGTGTTAAAGTTGAGTTTTTGTCAGTCGAGACTACCGTGTGTAAAGTTGATTTATGTCTTAGTCGACTCACGTGGTTAAAGTTGAGTTTATTGTCAGTTAGTCGAGACTCACCGTGGTGTTAAAGTTGAGTTTATTGTCTGTTAGTCGAGACTCACCGTGGTGTTAAAGTTGAGTTTATTGTCAGTTAGTCGAGACTCACCGTGGTGTTAAAGTTGAGTTTATTGTCAGTTAGTCGAGACTCACCGTGGTGTTAAAGTTGAGTTTATTGTCAGTTAGTCGAGACTCACCGTGGTGTTAAAGTTGAGTTTATTGTCAGTTAGTCGAGGACTCACCGTGGTGTTAAAGTTGAGTTTATTGTCAGTTAGTCGGGACTCACCGTGGTGTTAAAGTTGAGTTTATTGTCAGTTAGTCGGGACTCACCGTGGTGTTAAAGTTGAGTTTATTGTCAGTTAGTCGAGACTCACCGTGGTGTTAAAGTTGAGTTTATTGTCAGTTAGTCGGGACCTCACCGTGGTGTTAAAGGTTGAGTTTCAGTAGTCGAGACTTCACCGTTGGTAAGTCGAGAGTCAGGGACTCACCGTGGTGTTAAAGTTGAGTTTATTGTCAGTTAGTCGAGACTCACCACGGTGTTAAAGTTGAGTTTATTGTCAGTTAGTCGAGGACTCACCACGGTGTTAAAGTTGAGTTTATTGTCAGTTAGTCGAGACTCACCACGGTGTTAAAGTGATGCTGAGTGTCCAGCAGGCGTCTACAGGAGAGACAGTCTCCTCTGCAGTCACAGTGTCCCGGGACGGCGAGACAGAGCAGCAGGACCACCACCACAAGTGTCCTCATCGTTCCTCTGGAGACACAGAGGCGGACAGAAAGGTGGTCAATATAATACACACACACACACACACTTCATTTGGACTTTACCGAGTAATAAAACACACTGAAGCTAAATATTTTTGGTTATTGTATTTATCGGTTCGCTCGAGGGACTCAAGAGCCTTAAAGCATTCAAGTATAATTTCCGGATTTCTTTTAACCTGAATCCCATTTTCCCATCGTTTTGGGTGTAACACACTCTGCCTTGCATCGCCGCACTTGGATCAGTGGGCGTGGCCTATTGGCGTGGGGATGATTAGGATTCATGTAACATGCGTGTTGTTGTTTGATATGAGTTGATATGAAGAGGCCTCCACGGGAGCATACAGACTCCTCCCCCTGTAGGCCCAACCCGCCTCCTGTCACGCGGACCTTCGAGGTGGGAGGAGCTGGGAGAACCACGTTGTGTCACATACACACACACACACACACATACACACACATACATACACACACACACACACACCACACACACACAACACTCACTCTCTCAACAACACCACCACACACTCTCTCTCTCTCTCTACATACACATCTCTCTTTCTCTCTCACACACATGGTACCAACATGTGTATCTTTCACAACACATATACCCATAAATACAATCAACACCCTCTCTGTTATACACACACATCACACACACACACACACACTCACACACATGGTACAAAGTTGTATCTTATTGCTATACCATAAGTTAATGATATCACAGTCAAAACCGACATGACATACAGCCACATGAACACATGAAATAAACAGAACAATGAAGACATGAAATAGCATTCATATATTTCTGTCAATACAGAGAAAAAAACACATCAATCCCACATCGACAACAGAAAAAAAGGAGACAGATCAGAGACAGACAGACAGACAGGCAGGCAGGCACATTCTATACTTTGTACTTTTATGTTATGTTCTCGATTTATTTATTTTCATATTGTGTGAGGTGACTTTGAGTGTTCTTAAATGTATTATTATTATTATAATTATTATAATTATTATTATTATGGACTGACATCTTAAGACAGACAGGCAGACAGACAGGCAGACAGACAGACCACCAGAATCTTTGTTCCCAGTGAGGCGCTGGGGGGGGGGGTCTCCGATGTCTCTGTGTTTAATTAAGTGATGCGCTGCTAAATAAAGTGGCTAATGAAGTCATTAGTGTGGAGCTCTGATGTGCTGAGGCAGAGCAGGCAGAAGTGACCCTGCGCTGGGGAACCTGTCGCTCTCACATCCCCTACAGAAAATACACAAGACTAAGACAGTCAGAGTATAGACGGCAGCCACACTGTATTCACCACAGTCTACACCCGCCGTTGTCTAACTAAGATTGTCAAGCACCCGTTTAATGTGAAAGTGATTTGCTCTCATTGGAAAGATTAAGCCAACGTGTTACTTTATGTGACTACATTAGATTTACTACATTGTGTTACGAGGCTATTCATTCACTTTCTTTAGGTGGAGTTATTGTTCATAAGCAATATTAAAACAAAAAGACCCTGCAATCCCTTCCAAGCACCCCTAAGGGGCACCCGTACCCCCATTTGAGAAACGGCGGTCTAAACAAACAGGTGAAAGGACAATCTAAAACGCTCCAAGAGGCTTCATTTAAATTCAAGAGCACTTTGTTAACCGGGCTGCACCCTGCTTGCCGTCAGGCCCCTGGAAGCGTCTCTATCTGCTCTTCAGGAACGCCGCGTTATCTCACCTCCTCCATTAGCCGGAGAAATGCGCGTGGAGCGGCCCAGCGACTTACCGCCGGATTATCCACGCATGGCGAGCCTCTCCGGCGGCGGTCAAAGCCTCTTCTTCGACTGCAGATTACAACGCAATTCCAATGTCCAAATCAAGACATTTCCATTTTGTATTGCCAGTGTAATCCTAATTGTAGTGTCGGAAGTTGTAATTTTTGACTGCATTCGTCACAATACAGCACTAAAATACTTTGGAGAAAAAACTTTTTTCACTGATAGTCTCAAGTAAAATATTTGATGTGTCTTATGTAGCATACTATATATATGTGTGTGTGTGTGTGTGTGTGTGTGTGTGTGTGTGTGTGTGCGCGCGCGTGTGTGTGCAGGTACATGTACAATTAAATGTACTTTTCATCTCTCGATATTAATCCGTTCTTTTTAATTAAAATTCAGCTTGTATCTACTTTAATATCATCTGATGTAATATGCGCGTGATGATGGAGCTCTGACTGATTGACTGAAAAGTAATTAAAATTCCATAATGTGATATTTTTCGAGTGCATTTCCATTATGGCTTCAATCACTGTGGGATGCTCCGACGTGAAGATGCTTTGCAGATAGGACTCTTTTTGGTTATTATTTCACTCTCTCTTCAGGCCTTTTGTATGTGCCTCCCGTTGGATACGTGCCGATGGGTGGACGTGACATCGAGGGGTATTGTTGACCTCCTGTCTGCCTGCAATGTGTCGTCCTCCTTTGCGGTGGGGCTGTCTCCCTGACAATTCAAGTCAGGCCATTGTATTTTGTACACAGATATACACACATAGATACGCCATCTTGCTCAGGGTTTTCTGACTGCTTCTGTTGGTCCGGTAGTAGAAAATGGTTTTCGACTTTTTTGCTGCTTTTCGATGGTCCAAAGAAAGAAATGCCAAAACTAAGCAACAGGGAATAACATTTCACAGGTGAGAATTTGTTTTACAATATTGAACTGTTACGAATTTAATTTAACAAAGTATAGGAAGGTTGCCGGTTCGATATATCTATATATATATATCTATGTATATATAGATATATATCTATGGTACTTGTATGGCCTTGAAACCCAGTATAACCTCAAAGAGGGCGTCACATGCTACAGGACGTACTTTCAATTAAAAAATGGGTGTGTTTGCGCAGAAAAAAACGGAGGCTTTGAAGCGCAGCACTGGCCTTCGTGGAGACGAGTTCCACGGCACGCTGACCTTCCCAATGTTTGCTCGTTGGCCAAAAAATAGGCGCCTTTGAGTCTGGAACCCTGATAAAGGGTTAAGTTGAACAGAGCAACCGACTCAACTCTCGTTATCAGCGCCGTCCAGGAACGACTTGGAAAAAATAAGTGATTTTCTTCAAAAGACGCGGGAGAAAGTCTTCAAGATAAATTGAAGATTAACAAAATACTAATAAGCCGATGAATAATGCAGGGGGTTATTCGTGGCCTCCGGGCTGTCGGTGTCGTTGACGCGTCGCTCCCTGACAGATAATTAGACGCCATTTTGTCAATTTTGAGGAGCCGAAATCACAGTCCCGCCAACGTGAGCTCCTCCGTCGTCAACAACAACAACAACAACAACAACAGCGCTCGCGTGTGTGTGTGTGTGTGTATGTGTGTGTGAGGCGCGTCGAGGTGTTCCGGTACTGAAGCGCCACGCTGTGTTTGGCTACCGATGATTTACTGAACGCCGCAAGTGTGTGTGTGTGTGTGCGTCAGTGGCTCCGCTCACGTTGATTAGGTACAAATCAGTATTGATCACTGGTGGACAGTCTGTGGTCTCGGCTGTAAATCAGCCTCGTGATAAATATCAAAAGCGTGCATTAAGCCTTTTTTGTGCCGACTCCTCCACCCACACTCTCCCCCACTACTCCTCCACCCACACTCTCCCCCACTACTCCTCCACCCACACTCTGTTGATCTCACTCTTTCCCTCTGTCTGTCTCACTGTCTGTCCCTCTGTCTGTCTCACTGTCTGTCTCACTGTCTGTCTCACTGTCTGTCCCTCTGTCTTTCCCTCTGTCTGTCTCACTGTCTGTCTCACTGTCTGTCCCTCTGTCTGTCCCTCTGTCTGTCTCACTGTCTTTCCCTCTGTCTGTCTCACTGTCTGTCTCACTGTCTGTCCCTCTGTCTGTCTCACTGTCTGTCCCTCTGTCTGTCCCTCTGTCTGTCTCACTGTCTGTCCCTCTGTCTGTCTTACCGTCTGTCTCACTGTCTGTCCCTCTGTCTGTCTGTCTGACTGACTGACTGTCTGTCTGTCAAACTGCCCCGTCTGTCCCTTTGACGGACTGCCTGTCTGTCTGACTGTCTGTCTGTCCTTTAATTCAAGTACGAAAATGTATGCGTCTGTGTACATGTGTGACTCTCCACCAGACCTCACAACGCTGACGGACATCAGATCACATCTAAACACACTGACATCAAATTGTGTACAGTATATACACACATATATATATACATATATATATATATATACTGTATATACTGTATATACTGTATATATACAGTATATACTGTATATACACACACACGCCCACACACACACACACACATTTATTCAGGTTATTAAGGTTATTCAATTTAGTAGACAATTGAATTTGGTTGGATCAAATTGAATCCGGCAGCCGCGGTGTATTAAGTCCGCACGTGTGATCTCAGGTTATTATATTTTCTATTACTTATCGGATCATTAGATTACAAGATGTGCTGTAAAAGCTTGATTTACAGCAACCATGGAAGACACCACAACAGAGAACATTGTGTGTGTGTGTGTGTGTGTGTGTGTGCGCGTGTATGTGAGTGTGTGTGTGTGTGAGTGTGTGTGTGTGTGTGTGTGTGAATGAATGAATCCCGGGGTGTGCAGCATTGTGCTCCAGGGATTAACTCCGTCTTCATCTCTTATCTGGAAAACTCAGGATACAACAATGACCTTTGACCCATGCCCCCCCCTGGGGTCACGACTAACTGATGGTTTCCTTCTAAAGGAGTCAAGAGCATAAAAAGGGGACCCAGGGAATGAAAGCGCAGTCCTGATGAAAGTCAAGACATGAATAAAAGCCAGAGTGTGTTGAATAAGCCTGATATGTGATGAACGTCCTGGCGTCGATCAAAATACAAGCAAGTAAAAAAAAAAGGGAATCTACAGTATAATCTAAAGTTCTAGAAGCATTTTGATGAAACGGTAGATAAAGGATTTATGATGAAAGGGTTTCATTGTTGGACAGAGAAAGCACCAGAGCTACAGTAAAATTCTCCACAACACTGATAGAAGTGTGTTAAATCACGAGAATTACAGAATCACAAGTGTTATTATATATTAAGAATTATTTGTGAAATGTTGCCTAGCTGGCGTTTAAAAGCTGCCAACCTGACGTGTTGAGATAAATGTTCTTACTTCGGTTAATTTCACTCCAAAGTACTACTTAGAATCTTTTTACATATTAACTCTCCCCAAACACCGTGTATTCCCTTCTCCCCGAGCTATTCCCTCCTTTCAACATCACATTTCTGTCTCTTACTTCTGTACTTCTTACTTCTGTACTTCTGTACTTCTGTACTTCTTACTTCTGTACTTCTGTACTTCTGTACTTCTTACTTCTGTACTTCTGTACTTCTGTACTTCTTACTTCTGTACTTCTGTACTTCTGTACTTCTTACTTCTGTACTTCTTACTTCTGTACTTCTGTACTTCTGTACTTCTGTACTTCTGTACTTCTTACTTCTGTACTTCTGTACTTCTGTACTTCTGTACTTCTTACTTCTTACTTCTGTACTTCTTACTTCTGTACTTCTGTACTTCTGTACTTCTTACTTCTGTACTTCTGTACTTCTGTACTTCTGTACTTCTTACTTCTGTACTTCTGTACTTCTGTACTTCTGTACTTCTTACTTCTGTACTTCTGTACTTCTTACTTCAGTACTTCAGTACTTCTATATGCAAGTGAATGGCACAGACACAGTTGAGAGTCTGCCGGCGTTTGATTGGCTGCTGCCGGGAGAACGGCTCTATATGGAATCACTGCCGTTTAAAAAGGCTTTGAATCCTGATGAGGTTCATTAAGACCACATGAGATTAACCCCGGAATAAACAACCATGACACCTGCTGTAGGAACACACACACACACGCACACACACACATGCACACACACACGCATGCACACACACACGCACACACACACTCGCACACACACGCACACACACACACACACGCACGCACATACGCATGCATGGCACGCACACACACACATATACATACACACTCTCCCTCCCTCCCTCCCTCTCTCTCTTTATCGCTCTCTTTCTGCCTGTCTCTCGTTCTCTCATTTTATCTTCATCTAGGAGAGGAGGACGAAGACAGAGACAGAGAGAGAGAGAGAGAGAGAGAGAGAGCGAGGAGAGGAGAGGAGGAGAGAGAGAGAGCGAGGAGAGGAGGAGAGAGAGAGAGAGGAGAGAGAGAGAGAGAGTGTGTGAGGAGAGGAGGAGAGCGAGAGAGAGAGAGGAAGAGAGAGAGAGTGTGTGAGGAAAGGAGGAGAGAGAGAGAGAGAGAGAGAGAGAGAGAGTGTGTGAGGAGAGGAGGAGAGAGAGTAGCTCCTCAGATCTAGACATGATGAGTTAGCAGAGGAGATGAAAGCCCGATGCTTCAGATGAAAGCAGTCTCTAATAAGGGTAATAATAAGAAGTCTCTAATTCTGGATCGATTCTCCATCGATCCCACCTGATCAATACGCCGCCACAGCACACGAGAGAGAAATCGAATTAATAATAGATCGATTTTTAGTTTTACCTCAAACATCCAGAAACTTTAGGAACGATGTAGGATGCATGTGCTATATTATTATTATTATCATGTTGTCTATAAATATGATCTATAACACTACCTCTCATCTCCTCTCATCATCATCATGTGCAATATTCTTAATGTCATGTCCAATAATATTACCCTTCAATTATGACAAATTGTTTTCGCCGTCGGAATATCTTATCTCGCCTACTTATTTGTATATTTTAACTGTACATTTGTAAATCCGTTAGTTTATTTTTATTATTCTGTTGTTTTCCATATTGTTTCATTGTACTGTATCGCTATGTAACCTGGCACAAGAATTTCCTTCGGGATTAATAAAGTTCTATTCTATTCTATTCTATTCTATGCAGGAACGTTACCTTGCTCAGTCTCGTGATCTCAATGTGTGTGTGTGTGTGTGTGTGTGTGTGCGTGTGTGTAAATGCATTCTTGTTATCAACCGGCTTACACACACGTTTACACACACACACACAATAACCCTCCAAAACATCCACACACACACACACACATACAGTCACATGCACACACACACACACACACACACACACACACACACACACACACACACACACACACACACACACACACACACACACACACACACACACACACACATTAGTTACTAGCTGGTAAATCACTGCAGAATATAATACAAATCCATCAGAGAACTTAACCATTTGTTGATTAGCCCCCTTAGTTAGAGACATCAGTGTGGCAAGACCACACACACACACACACACACACACACACACACACACGCCTCCACCCCCGCGAGGGCGAGCTGAGATGTATTAGCACCCATTAGCTGCTCTTTTCATGGCTGGAGCGACGCTTTTCAATGGGAAACACAATCAATACTGTGGCAGAGAGGTCACTCCTGGCTCTGATACGCCGCTCATCAACACACCGCTGGCACCCAGGGATTGGTTATTTTCAGAGTGGGGATTCACGATCTACCTATTTTTCTGAATAATCAAGTAACCATTTGCTCTATAAAATGTCAGAAGTATTATGAGTTATAAATGGCTATCATCAGAGATTACCAAAGTAACCTCTGGTGTCCGTGTGTTTAGATATGAAGAGTCCTAAATGTTGTCTTAAATGTACTTGTTTTATATGACAAGAGGCCAAAAAAGACACAAAAATGAATTGTATAATGATCCTATTACCAAATATTAGAATTTCTGAAACAGATGTTCTTGTACCAGGCACAAGGTATTTGTACTTGATGAATTACTTTTAATGAATCGATTATCCAAATTTCAGAAACATTTTCGACTAATCGGCGAATCAATTAATCGGCTAATCGCTGACAGACTGTCAGACAGACGGGTCATTGAGCGGAGAGAGAGACAGGACGGCGAGAACTACTCCCAGTCCAAGAGGTGTGATGCTGCATCCAAAAGAGCAGTGAGATGAACACACAATATACACCACGAGGTCAAAGTTCATGGTCAGGATGCTTGGGCAGACTCTATCTACAGCCTCTACCGACAGACTCTATCTACAGCCTCTACTGACAGACTCTATCTACAGCCTCTACCGACAGACTCTAGTGACAGACTCTATCTACAGCCTCTACTGACACTCTATCTACAGCCTCTACTGACAGACTCTATCTACAGCCTCTATCTACAGCCTCTACTGACACTCTATCTACAGCCTCTACTGACAGACTCTATCTACAGCCTCTATCTACAGCCTCTACTGACACTCTATCTACAACCTCTACTGACAGACTCTATCTACAGCCTCTACTGACAGACTCTATCTACAGCCTCTAGTAACAGACTCTATCTACAGCCTCTATTGACAGACTCTATCTACAGCCTCTACTGACAGACTCTATCTACAGCCTCTACTGACAGACTCTATCTACAGCCTCTACTGACAGACTCTATCTGTACCCAGAGTGGGATGTGAGGCTATACACCCCACAGAGAGAATGACTCTCTCACTTCACATTAATCCTACACACACACACACACACACACACACACACACACACACACACACACACACACACACACACACACACACACACACACACACACACACACACACACACACACACACACACACACACACACACACACACACACACACACATACACACACACATACACACACACATACACACACACACGCGCGCGCGCGCACACACTCACCCGTCTC
The DNA here is from genome assembly GCA_002895965.2 of Coryphaenoides rupestris. Lineage (NCBI taxonomy): Eukaryota > Metazoa > Chordata > Actinopteri > Gadiformes > Macrouridae > Coryphaenoides > Coryphaenoides rupestris. The sequence continues at coordinate 181,198 of PIJE02000669.1, read as the reverse complement.
AGGTCCTACCTGTTGGTGGGCCGCAAAGTTTCTGTAATCAGGGGTCGCTGGGGGTCGCCGAGGTCAAAGGGCGAGGTCCGGGTGTTTCGGCAGGGGAGGGAGGGGCTAGTACAGGTCCGTCTTGGGTCTCCTGGAGAGTCTCTGGTCCCGTAGAGTGCAGCCTGCTGCTCTTATAGGGATAAGCCCCTCCCCTACCCACAGCATCACTACCACCCCTCCCCTATGAACAACATCACGACTACCCCTCCCCTCGACACCGTCACCACCACCCCACCCCTCCTCTAGACACCGTCACCACCACCCCTCCCTCTCGACACCGTCACCACCACCCCCTCGACACCGTCACCACCACCCCTCCTCCTCTAGACACCGTCACCACCACCCCACCCCTCGACACCGTCACCACCACCCCACCCCTCCTCTAGACACCGTCACCACCACCCCTCTCCTCCCCTCGACACCGTCACCACCACCCCTCTCCTCCTCTAGACACCGTCACCACCACCCCTCTCCTCCCCTCGACACCGTCACCACCACCCCTCTCCTCCTCTAGACACAGTCACCACCACCCCTCTCCTCCTCTAGACACCGTCACCACCACCCCTCTCCTCCTCTAGACACCGTCACCACCACCCCTCTCCTCCTCTAGACACCGTCACCACCACCCCTCTCCTCCTCTAGACACCGTCACCACCACCCCTCTCCTCCCAGAGACACCATCACTACCACCCCTCTCTTAGACACCATCACTACCACCCCCTCTCCTTCCTTCACCATCACGACCACTTCTTCCCTATACTCACTCCATCACCATCACCCATCCCTCCCTCCACCCTCACCACCACCCACCACAGGACCAAGGCCTGAGAAAGGGCGAGCATGTATGAGAGGATGTTGGAGAGGGCGAGAGACACAGGGGGCACAGGAGAGTGAGGGAGCGAGACAGACGAGAGAGGGGAGAGAGAGAGTTGAGTGGGAGATGATGATGATGATGATGATGGGAACAATGATGAGGAAGAAAGGACTCGAGGCCAGGCGACTCTATCTACAGCCTCTAGTGACAGACTCTATCTACAGCCTCTACCGACAGACTCTAGTGACAGACTCTATCTACAGCCTCTACTGACAGACTCTATCTACAGCCTCTACTGACAGACTCTATCTACAGCCTCTATCTACAGCCTCTACTGACAGACTCTATCTACAGCCTCTACTGACAGACTCTATCTACAGCCTCTATCTACAGCCTCTACTGACACTCTATCTACAACCTCTACTGACAGACTCTATCTACAGCCTCTACTGACAGACTCTATCTACAGCCTCTAGTAACAGACTCTATCTACAGCCTCTATTGACAGACTCTATCTACAGCCTCTACTGACAGACTCTATCTACAGCCTCTACTGACAGACTCTATCTACAGCCTCTACTGACAGACTCTATCTGTACCCAGAGTGGGATGTGAGGCTATACACCCCACAGAGAGAATGACTCTCTCACTTCACATTAATCCTACACACACACACACACACACACACACACAACAACACACCCACACACACATCACACAACACACACACAACACACAACATCACACAACAACACAACACACAACAACACCAAACACACATCATCACACAACATCACAACAACAACACCACACACACAGCATCACACAACATCACACAACATCCCAACAACACCACACACTCAGCATGACACAGCATCACACAACAACAACACAATAAACGGGCTAGGAAAGCAAGCTAGGCAGGCAACACTCTCGCACGCGCTCATCAAACATAAGCGTTACACTCAGAACTGTGTGATCTAAGTTAGAAACACACAAGATTGTGAAAAATGAATTGTGAACTTCTCTCGAATGCAATAACCCCCCAACTCCAAAACGGTAGGGAAGCAAGTAGAGGTGCACCAGCACACGATACATACAGAGGGATCATTGGGGAATAGAGGGATCATTGGGCAATAGCGTCTTATGAGGTTATTGTGTGCGTGGCTGCAAAATGCGTTTGAGCGCGAGATAAGTGCAGTTTGGACATCCATGCCTCTCGCGACTAAACGCTTGGTGTTTGATGCCTAAACCGATGTTGCCCCACTGTCTTATGATGTACTCATGCCCACACAAGCATTGGTAAGGTCGGATAAACGTTTCCATGAAAGTTGTGAAGACCCATCACCTTTTACTGTTTAACCGCTTAGAAACACACAAGCGCCTATTGTGAAAATGAATTGTGAACTACTCTCGAATGCAATAACCCCCCAACTCCAAAACGGTAGGGAAGCAAGTAGAGGTGCACCAGCACAAGATACATACAGAGGGATCATTGGGCAATAGCGTCTTATGAGGTTATTGTGTGCGTGGCTGCAAAATGCGTTTGAGCGCGAGATAAGTGCAGTTTGGACATCCTTGCCTCTCGCGACTAAACGCTTGGTGTTTGATGCCTAAACCGATGTTGCCCCACTGTCTTATGATGTACTCATGCCCACACAAGCATTGGTCACCACCACCCCACCCCTCCTCTAGACACCGTCACCACCACCCCACCCCTCCCCTCGACACCGTCACCACCACCCCACCCCTCCTCTAGACACCGTCACCACCACCCTCTCCCCCTCGACACCGTCACCACCACCCCACCCCTCCTCTAGACACCGTCACCACCACCCCTCTCCTCCCCTCGACACCGTCACCACCACCCCTCTCCTCCTCTAGACACCGTCACCACCACCCCTCTCCTCCCTCGACACCGTCACCACCACCCCTCTCCTCCTCTAGACACCGTCACCACCACCCCTCTCCTCCTCTAGACACCGTCACCACCACCCCTCTCCTCCTCTAGACACCGTCACCACCACCCCTCTCCTCCTCTAGACACCGTCACCACCACCCCTCTCCTCCTCTAGACACAGTCACCACCACCCCTCTCCTCCTCTAGACACCGTCACCACCACCCCTCTCCTCCTCTAGACACCGTCACCACCACCCCTCTCCTCCCAGAGACACCATCACTACCACCCCTCTCTTAGACACCATCACTACCACCCCCTCTCCTTCCTTCACCATCACGACCACTTCTTCCCTATACTCACTCCATCACCACCACCCATCCCTCCCTCCACCCTCACCACCACCCACCACAGGACCAAGGCCTGAGAAAGGGCGAGCATGTATGAGAGGATGTTGGAGAGGGCGAGAGACACAGGGGGCACAGGAGAGTGAGGGAGCGAGACAGACGAGAGAGGGGAGAGAGAGAGTTGAGTGGGAGATGATGATGATGATGATGATGGGAACAATGATGAGGAAGAAAGGACTCGAGGCCAGGCGATGTGTGATGTGAGGGAGTTCCTTTTTTTTTCTTTTTTATTGTATCTTATTTTTGTATTTTTTGTATTTTAATTTTTTGGGGTATTTTTGTATTTTGGGATATTTTTTTGTATTTTTTGTATTTGTTTTTGGTGGATTTTGTACTTTTACTGTATATATTTAGTTCTTTATAAATATACTTTTATTTACCACTCGCTTTGGCAATGTTAATGTACGTTTCCCATGACAATAAACATCTTTACATTGAAATTGAAATTGAATTGAGAGAGAGAGAGAGAGAGAGCGAGAGAGCGAGAGAGAGAGAGAGAGACTTTTACCTTATCTTATCTACTGTACATTTGTAAATACATTAACTGTTAGTTTATTTTTATTATTCTGTTTATTTCTCAATTGTTTTATTGTACTGTATTGCTATGCAACCTTGCCTCTCTGGACACATCCATAGAATCACAATCACAATCACAATCACAATCACAATTAGTTTTATTGCCTTAGTTTTTACAAACAAGGAATGTGCTTTTGTAAAATTGCTGCATAGCATTGAACATTACACAGATAGTAATACCATAGAAATTCTAAAGCATTTTTACATTTCTAAAAATATATCAAAAAATAGATATGCAATTTAAAGAAAAGAATAATGTAATGTAATGCATCTGTGACTCTCATAAGTAGTCTAATAAGTATAATAATTTCTTCATGCGGTTGTATTGTTATATGCTGTGCGGTGACGTGTGTACTGATTACCCAGGAAGGGCTTATTTCATATTTTAATCTTGTGGCAAATACACTCCAGCCAATCATCTCTCACGAACACAACTCTGTGTGCCTTTTTTGGTGCATTTGATAGGAGCCAGACACTTTAGAAGTAAAGTGTCAAGTTTTCAAGTCATACATTTTTCTCCAACATATTTAACACGTATAATCATGACAAACTCAACTGGGTGCAAACAAAAGTCAGATTTGATGAGAGGGCATGAAATCAAATCAGAGACAAGACTGAGGAGACTCTTCCACCTCCTGCCCAACAAGATTGGCAGCTTGTCTCCTGATTAGACATTCTGTCGTTTGAGCAATCGGAGGCGTAAGACAACGAGCTAAACGAGCAATTAGCCGTCATTGTGGGGGAGAGCCGCAGAGACAACAAAGCGTTAGCGGAAGAGCGTCCCTCGGTCCCAAAACACACAACGTCTCGTCTCGATGACGAGAAGACAGACGAGGCCGGACGCACAGACGAAGAGTGAATTCAGTCAGATTAGAGAAAGGTGTGTGTGTGTGTGTGTGTGTGTGAGTGTGTGAAAGAAAGAGAGAGAGAGAGAGAGAGAGATAGTGTGTGAGAGAGAGGGTGTGAGAGAGAGAGAGTGTGTGTGTGTGTGTGTGTGTGTGTGTGTGTGTGTGTGTGTGTGTGTGTGTGTGTGTGTGTGTGTGTGTGTGTGTGTGTGTGTGTGTGTGTGTGTGTGTGTGTGTGTGTGTGTGTGTGTGTGTTCATTTCACTGCATATCCTGTATGTGTATGTGACCATTACATTTCTTGAATCTTGAATCTCGTACGAGAGAGAGGGGGAGAGAGATAGAATGCGTGTGTGTGTGTGTGTGTGTGTGTGTGTGTGTGTGTGTGTGTGTGTGTGTGTGTGTGTGTGTGTGTGTGTGTGTGTGTGTGTGTGTGTGTGTGTGTGTGTGTGTGTGTGTGTGTGTGTGTGTGTGTGTGCTGTGTGTGTGTCTGTGTGTGTGTGTGTGTGTGTGTGTGTGCTTGGATGTGTGTGTGCTTGCATGCCTGTGTGTGTGTGTGTGTGTGTGTGTGTGTGTGCATCTGTCCCTGTAAAGAGAGAGACAGACAGAGAGAGAGAGACAGACAGAGAGAGAGAGACAGAGAGACAGACAGAGAGAGAGACAGACAGAGCGAGAGCTATGCAGAGGGACAGTGAGACAGTAAGTACACCACGGACGTCCATATCTCTGTCTAACGGTTTCCTGAACAAAATGAATCAATGCCATTAATGAAATACTCGTTAAGACTTTCCTGTGGGAAATGGCTCACGGCTACACAGTCATGTACATTATGCTAATTTTAGCTGCGTCAAAACAACCACGAACAAAAGAAAATAAAAAAGTGTATAACTCAAGTTCCTGAGTGTTTTTATTCTGAACATATGATCAGAAATTCAGAAAGAACACGCCGCCTTGACTTGAAAATATACCCAGGCTATGAATCACATATTCAGTCGATCCAGTCGGATGTACGTATATAAATGATTTTTTCTAAATGAAAGCATAAGGATAACAGTGCCTGAAAGATCCAGAAGATTCTAGTGGAGTTTGTTTTATGTTTGCTTGTCTTTTTACTTTATGCAATATTAAAAAAAAAAGCACATTAACCTACTTTATGACACAGCTATAACATAAGGGAAGGTTATTTTGGTTTTTTTACACACAGATCGACATTGTTTTAATGTGTCACATGCATCATACAAGTTCATGAGTAGTAACATGAAATGTCATGTTGGCTATGAATGATTTTGTATTTATTAACATTTTAATTTTAATTAATTAATTAACATTTTCAAGAAATCCTGATTATGCATGATACACATTATTATACATTATAAGACATGATGGAATTTGATTTCCCAATGTCTCGTAGGATTTCAGTCACATGATCTAAAGTTCCTAAGAATAACCCAGCAACCAGTTCGCTGGGTTCTTATCATAATCTTATCATAATCGTGAAAAAAAGGCACCAATATGGTGCTTGACATCATGTGAAATGTAATCGTTGCATGATAAAATAATTATAATCCCGAATGACAGGTGAGAAAGCTCCACGCCAGGTAAACGATGTTATGCTAACTTCCCGTAACGGTCTCCTGTAAGTCCTACTCTCCGACAAACTTTGAAATCTCCTCCAGACCACTCACCGGGCCGGGCTCCCGCGGCGGACCTCAGCTCCGGGAGAGACGGACGGAGCCAGCATGTCATTTTGTGCGGAGATAAAGAAGCCTTATCTCGTTGGGCCAGGTGCTCAGAATGCTGATCCAATCAAGGGCTGCTTAAAAGAAGGCATTGACTTGTGAACCCTGCTCTCATTGGTAAATGTTGCGGAGAGACGCGAGGGGAGCGGTGTACGAGTCCGTTCCCTTCTCCGTCTCTTTTGACGGCGAGGTGGGAGCTGCGGTCGCTGACGTCATTCGGACGTCAGCAGGCGCCGGCCTCCGCTCGCGCTCCACCGCTGTTACGTCTGAAGGTGCTGGGAATAGCGCCGACGATCACAACAAGGCCTCCCCTCCGCCTTTTTGCCGTGGGTGTGTTTCTGAGATGGACGGTGCACTCTGACCCCGGGCTCAACCCTTAAATGTGACCCCGGTTGTGTTGCCTCACAACAGCGTTGTATTGAGGAAAAAATGCGTACATGCAAACAAAATTGGAGGTACTGCATAAAAGGAAGCTCAAGTCTCAATCGTATTTCGAGGAATCAAAACACAATGTTTGTCGGATGTATTTATTTATTTGTATTTGTCTATAAAAAAATTCTGAAAGGGTTTCTCCTGGTAATCTCAACGAAGGGACGTTCAGAATTCAACACGTACAGCGTTCCTTCTTATTGAATGGTCGGGGGGAATCCCCTTTTCTGATTGGCGGGCTGGTGTGTGCTAAACACATATATTGCTCATGTAGTCCGGCTCAAATAAAGTTGAATCACTTCTAACTTGTGAATATTGATTGTTCGCTGTTTATTACGTGGTACCTATCTACTCGATCTATCTCTACTACTAAACGTTGTCTTGCTTGCTGGGTGTTTGTTGTTTGTGGACCACAGGACCGAAGAGGCAGAGGTTGGCCTCGTCTTAGTCCCCCAAGGGGCCTTAGCTCCCCCCGGGGGCGTGGCCTTAGCTTCCCCCCCCAGGGGCTTGGCCCTAGCTCCCCCCAGGGGTGTGGCCCTAGCTCCCCCCAGGGGCGTGGCCTTAGCTCCCCCCAGGGGCGTGGCCTTAGCTCCCCCCAGGGGCGTGGCCTTAGACGGACCCCTGTATCTCCGGGAGGAGAGGCTCTGACCCTGGTTCTGGTCATGAAACACAGTGGAGCTAAATGCCAGACACCTGCTCTGCAGACCAAATGCCACAGGTGTGATTCATAGTGCGGCCGTCAGGGCGTGTTATTATCCAGGAAGGTTAGGCAGCCGGCCCTCTCCTCGCTCTGGTCATCTCTCCACTCTAATGGACGCCTTCAGAGTTAATGGAGGCAGATTGACTGTGGCCCTAATAGACGATGTCCAAGTACACTTAGACAGGACTATCCAATCAAAAGACGTGACCTCGCTGCCTCGTTGTGGAACTAGAACTCTCGTCTTGTGTCTCTAAGTGACACACTGGTGCTTTGCTTTACTTTACTCTGTCTGTCTGTCTGTCTGTCTGTCTGGCCGTGGGCTGAGCTGCCTCTAGTTGTCATCAGCGGACATTGAAGAGAGATAAGTAGAACGGAGCATGTTTCCACCGCAGGAACTTTCTTCAGGAACGAGGAACCTTTGGAGGAACCAGGTTTTTAATCAAGTTCTGGGGATGTTATTGTACCCACACAAAAGTCCCAAAGTTCAGGAGGTGGAGATTGCAGCATTGAACATTCCTCTGTCTCAGTCGTGTTTGCTTACCTTAAAGGTCCTTTTACATCAGGCATGCAACGAAGAAACGTCATGACAAATCGAGGATAACAGAAAAATCGTGTCAACTATTTCCATCAGTTACAATGTGAAGATGCGGCATTTTCCAAGAATTCAAAGAATCGTGGCGTGAAAAAGGCGGAAAAGATGGACTCAACCCTCAACCTCATATAGTCTCGTGAGGACGACCGTATGCTTTATCCTTTCACATCCTAATATCCAATGTCTAGAATATAGAGGATTCAATTATAATGGACTTTCACGCAATCCAAGTGTAACAGTGTAATAGTGGAGCAAATGCGGATGAGGGGGATTATATACGTAATCGAAAATTACAATGACATACATAGAATTCTGCTGGTTCCCAGAAGGCCGGGTTAGCCCGCGTTTATTAATCTTATCACCCGGATGTCCGAAAACAACCCTGCTCCACCCTCATCACCCCTCATCCACCCCCAGCGCCTCTCCTCCACCCCCCTTCACTTCTGCTGAACCGCGATGATATGTTTGCGCCATGGCCCGGATCCTTCTAAAAAGGCAGATACACAATCAGAGGCCCGTGAATAGCCGGCAGTGCAAGTCGCGCTACCAACGAAGCCTGTAACCAAAGCCTCGTGTGCAAAACAGCGACCTGTGATCCACACGGCGAGCCACCGAGATAATTTACTTTGTGCTCCGCGAAGCTTGGCCAGCCTCTTAAAATAGCGCAGGGAACTCTCTCTTCAAAGAGCACCATTAATGCAGCTCTTACGAGCGCTTAAGTGGCCGGCCAGGAAGGAGCGGTTTTATGCTTTCGTGATTGGCACCCAGATGGCTGCAGTTACCTAGGCGACAGGTCCTGCCTGTCACTATCCATCACGTCCCCCGGTACAATTGCCAGGGGTTGCGCTGTCTCTGCCGAGGATCAGGGACCCGGGATGTTGATCCCCACGTCCTTTCCGGTGCGTCGTGCTGAAGGTGATCAGTCCTCGTTAAGGGAGTGGGACGTCACGTTGCCTGCGAGGTGTAAAACCCACGTCTGTTCCGATGCTGAAGAACAGAAGAACTGAAGTAAGAAGAGGAACGGCATGAATGAATGGAAAATCTATAACCACTCATGGAGAACACCAGCACATAAGAACATTGTTAGTCTTCCTGCCCAGTAAAGTCAATCACGTGTCAGCCATTAATTACCAAATGGATATGGGAGGGTTCGGTCCGAATGGAGTCCATTTACCAAGAATCCTCTTCAGTATTGACTCATCGGCCAGCAGGGCTCTGCAGGCTGTTGTTGTGTTTTCCTGAGCAATCGGCCACGATAATGCGCAAGCACAGAGTCCTTTAGGGGGGCGCTATAGGGCTAGGGGGGGTGTCATTATCACATGGGCCCATAATCATATGGCCTGTAAAGCCCTTTGAGACTGGAACTGTGATTAAGGGGCGATACAAATACAATTGACTTGATTTCACTTCACTTCACAGCCCGGTCCATAGGTCTACACCAGCAATTCCAATGAGCATACTGATGATCTGTGAGAGTATGCTGGCAATGCGCTAACCCACATGGGAGACAAAGCCATCAGAGGTGCTTCGTTATCACCGAGAGCCGACCAGGCAAAGACACGTCGTTCAGTGTTGGTTGTCGACGTTGGCGAGACTCAACCTCATGCAAATAATCAGCTGTGGTGGCGCGCGTTGGACGCTAGACGTGCTAATCCGACGTTCTTGAGCTGTAAACAATTCATCTCATTTCGACGGGCCGAAAAAGTATACAAAAGTTCCTCCAAAGTTCCCCTGAGATATGCCGTTAGGCTTAACTCTAAGCTTAGCATATCGTCAGCAATTTTATGTCTTCAAAGAAAACCTCGAAGAGAGCATCTGACTCATAATGTGCATTTAGAAGTAAAATATGATATTAGGCCAAGACAAAATGTAGAATTAGCAGGAGCTGCTGACTACTGCTTCCTTACAAACCAGATCAAGGGCTCGCCGCCTTGTTATTGGCTGAAATGTGAAACTGGCCCAAGTCGTGCGCAAAAAAGAGTTTCTAATGTCGGGGTTTAGTAAAATTAGGAGGAAAATAAGAGCCTT
>PIJE02000669.1:63632-166132 GCA_002895965.2 Coryphaenoides rupestris | reverse complement strand
ACAAACACATCGCATGGTCAATAATAATCTAAAAATAGAATAAATATGTTTTTATTGTATTTTTTACTATATTATCAGTCCTCATTCTCCTTATGTTGGACAGAGAACAAGTGCTTTATTTTATTGTAGACTGCTTCATCCGTTCTGGTTTCACACCGGTCCAGAAAACCCTTCGATGCCTACAGGCTGGATTGTCGATGGAAGAGCAATCAATGAGATGGTGAAGATGAAGATGATGATGATGTGGTGTCTTTCCTGTCTTATTGACAGTAAGGTCAATAACCTTACTGTCTTACTGTAACCCTAGACCTGTCTCTCTGGCTCTCTCTCTCTTTCTGTCTGTCTCTCTCTCTCTCTCTTTCTCATTTTTGTGTCCAACCATAAAGAATCACATGCTAACAAGTGGTAAAGTTGTCTGTGTGTGTGTGTGTGTGTGTTGTCTGGCGTGTGTGTGTGTTGTCTGGTGTGTGTGTGTGTTGTCTGGCGTGGTGTGTGTGTGTGTTGTCTGGTGTGTGTGTGTGTGTGTGTGTGTGTTGTCTAGCATGTGTGTGTGTGTGTGTGTGTGTGCGTGTGTGCGTGCGTGCGTGGGCCTCGAGATGAGAGATGGGTTAACAACACACTGATACACATCGGATGATTTATTTATTTGTCTCAGTTCTTGTACGGCTGTCTTGTCTCATTTCCTGTATCTTGGCCCTGGGCATCCATCCACCCCGTCCACACCTCATCACCGTCCCTGGAGTCCATTTTCAATTATTTCCCACAATTCACTTTGCCGTCCTGTCCATCGTGGGCTGAGGCAGCAGATTCGATTTGTCCCGTTTAAGTAATGAGCCTTGAGTCACGATGCTGCGCTTCGCCGGGCTCGCCGTAATGGGCGGCCATTTTTGTGGCACAGACGGCAACCAAAGAAGCCATCCGATAGACCCCACCACCAAGCCTGACCCCCCCCCCCCCCCCCCAAAAAAAACACACACACACACACACCCTCCATCCCAGCCTTCACCCCTTCACCCCCCACAGGAAATAAAGACAATCGCATCAAGTAGCCACATAAGATTCCATCAGAGCTGAAATGGTTGGAATTACATCTACCAAGTTTGTGTGGTGTGTGTGTGTGTGTGTGTGTGTGTGTGTGTGTGGTGTGTGTGTGTTGTGTGTGTGTGTGTGTGTGGCGTGCCAGAGGAGGTAATGGGAGTGAATGGGAGTGTGTGGCTGTAATTCCACTCAGCATGAAACAAGATACACCACCCTCACTCACCGCATTACCCCTCATCCATAACATCACTCACCGCATTACCCTAACTTCATCCATAACATCACTCAACCATAACCTCACTCATCCATAACATCACTCAACCATAACCTCACTCATCCATAACATCACTCAACCATCACATCACTCAACCAAATCACTAATTCACTCATCCTTAACCCTCACCCATCCATCGCCCTCACTCAACCATAACCATCCCAGTGCCCACCAGTAGAAGACTTGGTTGTACTGAACAGCTCCCAGTATGTAGAGTGTGTGTGTGTGTGTGTGTGTTTGGTGGCCGGTTTAAGCAGCCTCATGTGGTCCTAGTGACTGGTCTGGGACTGGGTGAGGCTGCACACCTGTGGTGCACGTGTGGCTAATCAATGCTCACAGGTTAAACCGGCCATCACCACACACACACACTCAGGAAAGCTCTGACATGTCACACACACACACACACACACACACTCCACACAGTATAACCACGAGCAGTAATGAGCAGAGAATGTTTCAATGTTCGTGTTAGAATTTAGCCCAACTGAATAACAGCAAAAGCATTGACAGGGGTCACAAACACACACACAGACACACACACCCAAACACACGCGCATATACACAAACACACACACATGCGGTCAATATCTGACTGATGACAAGGCTTAGCTTTACAGAGTTGTACCATCATAACCTTGAAGATTAGCTTATCCACACACACACACACACACACACACACACACACACCACACACCACACAACACACACACACACCACACACACACACACACACACACAACACCCACTCAGGAATATGGGGAAACACACACACACACACACACACACACACAAAGACCTGGTCTGTGGCTGAGCTTCCGTTTGATTGGTCCCCGGAACAATTACTGTAATCCTGTCATCTCAACACAGGAGCTGATAAGAGGAGCAAACATACACACACACACACCACACACACACACACACACAACACACACACACAACACAGACACAGACACAAACACACTGACAAACACACACACACACTGACACAAACACTCAGACACACACAGCCCCTTCCCAATCCTTAACACACATTAACACAGACTTCTGCACCCTTACACACACACACACACACACACACACACCACTCCGAACCACACCACTACAACCATAAATGCGTACACAAATACATAATCAAATACAACTACCACTGATAACATACACTTACTTACACAACCACTACAAATAAATACACACACACACACACACACATAAACACACACATAAACACACACAGAATATATTAAACTTCATAAAGCAACAACACTGTTCTATCGTCTATTTAAGATGCCTCCATGGAGGAGGAGGAGGGGGGGGGATTGGTGATGTGTCAATCATTGTGTTGCCGTTATGTCCCACTACTGGTGTGTGAGTGCAGCCTGAAAGCCCCCTGCGGTGCTCAGCCACTCCCATCCCTCTGGGGGGCCCTGAAGGTGAAGGGTGGAGCACAGAAACTAACATTTACATTGAATTAAATAGCTGCAGCATAACACACACACAGGGCAGACACACACACACACACACACACACACACACACACACACACACACACACACCTGCGGTGATGTGGACACTGAGTCATTTAGCTGCTGCTTTCATCCACACAAGTCTACCATCAGAGGCTTAAAATAACTGGTACTTCGATAAAGATCGGTCATCATTCACAGTCATTCGAACAGGACTCCTTTAATCTGTATACTTGTAATTAAGGGCCAGGTAGTGGTCATGTGTCTGTGTTCAGCACATTTGGTAATGGTCTCTGTCCTTTAAGTCAGAATCTCCTACTCAACACAAGATAACCTTTCAGTCCAGTCTGCAGCAGCACTGTGTTGGCTGTCATCTAGTGATCTTGTATGGTTACTACACGCTTCGTTGAGGCGTCGCCTCTCATCCAAAGCGACTCAGTGAGACCACCTAGCCATGTTGCCCCCTATTAATCCAATAATCGATTATACATCGATTCGAATAAGAATATACTGTAGGTATTTGGGTAGGGGTAAGCCTACTTATAGACAGTGCTGTAGAACAGATATCATAGAAGAAACAACCATTCAACATATCCTGAACGGCCCTCAAACGGGTCTTCAAATGTAAGGTCCAAAGATCATATGATTGTGACCATTGAGACATGTTTGCCTTCTCACCTCAACAATTGCCAAATTGGATAAAAGTGTATTAACCCCATTAATGCTGTGCTCTTGCTTCCCTCTTCTGGAAGTTAGGGGAATGGCATGCACATGAAGCAGAATCAGAACCCTGCTTTGTAAATGCAAGACTATCAGAGTATATCTATGCAATACCAGAATATATAAATAAAGACAATGATATATATATAGAGAGAGATACATAGATAGATAGTGTTGTATTCTCATGGGGGTGGGGTGGGTGACTAATTCTTCTGCTTCTTCTTTTACTTTTACTGAGTTCAGCAAATGTGTAATTACAGCAAAGAGTTTTAATGCAACCTCAGCACACATTCCCAGGCTCCATAAACATTATCATATGAGGGGTTCTGCTGCCACCTTCTGGCAGGTATGGCAATGACAGCCACATGAAGCTGACCTACGGCATCTCCAGGCCTTCAAATCACATCTCAGATGGATGGATCTGGAGAGTTTCATCTATTAGACTATTTATTTTCTTATTCAATAGTTGCCTCAGCAAATAATAATGTAATAATTATATTGTAAAAAGTGTGTGTGGGGGGGGGGGGAGAGAAAAAATCAACAGAATTTCAGAGTTTTAAGCAAAGCTAGCAGGTGGCAGGAAATTCCTGAATATAAAAATAAAAAGAAATGCTATTTATATCCGGAAAATATATCATAATTAAATCATAATTAAAGCCAAGTATCGCGAGATGTGATTCTGACAGCGCTTCCACCCCCCCCACCGCCATGTATCGCGAGATGTGATTCTGACAGCTCGTTCTCCCCCCCGGAAGTATCGCGAGATGTGATCTCCGACAGCGCTTCCACCCCCCACCCACCCCGCCGCCAAGTATCGCGAGATGTGATGAGAACTCCGAAAACGAGGACTCTTAACGCTTCTTCTTAAAGCAACGTCGTGTTCATCACTCTGCCTGCGGTAAAAGGTGAGTATATTATATTATCATTATGTGTGTTTATATCCTGACGTGTTTCAAGGTGTTTTGCTGTCATCGTAATGTGAGCTAACGGTTCGAGGAGAGCGACGTCAAGAGCGCTGTTGGATGCTCACTTCCGGCCGCACATGTTTCGAAATAAAGCCCCCCCCCCCCCACACACACACACACACACACACACACAGCTTCTGATTTTTTTTTTTTTGTGATTTATTGTTGCCACCAGAGTCTAGATTCTAGACTCTGGTGGCAACAATAAATCACAACTAAAAAATAACCTAAAATAAATAAAATCTAGACTTTTATTTATTTTATTTTCTGTTTTTTTGTTGTTGTAAATAACATTTAAATGAACCAGATTGTTTTAATATCTAAATGTGTCATGTTGTCATTTCATCGAACATCAACATGTATAAACTATAACTGTCAGGCCTTTCGTTTCCCCTTTCGATGCCAACGTGTGACCAGAGGAGGGAGGCGCAATTAAGTTTTTCATTTATTTTCTATTAATTTGTATGTTACCGTTTATTGTGCAATAAAAAAGTTACAAAAGTTCGTCTCTTCGTTTGCGAGCTAGTTTGTTATTATATATTATATGTTATTATGATGGTATATATTATATTAGTATAGCACGGCTATCAACCAATCAGAATTTCCTTTGGGATCAATAAAGTTCTATTCTATTCTATTCAGTTTTATTTTGAAATCACACCTGGAAGTCGAAAGCTGCAGCGGGCGGCCGGCGGGCTGACGGAGGTCGCGAGTCCCACCGTGGAAGACTGAACAACAACAACCCGCTGATTATTATCATTATTATTATCATTATTATCATCATCATTGTCATTATCTGCGTCATTATCTGCGTGAGGGGGTAGACGTCACGTAACGGCTGAACAACGCGAGGTGAGCGGGGAGTCACGTCTCTTCTCCCGCCGCCGCTACCCCAACCAGTGGTGCGTTCCAGCTGTGCTCGGACGTCGGGCGATAGAATAGAATAGAATAGAACTTTATTAATCCCGAAGGACATTCTTTTGCCAGGTTACATAGCGATACAGTACAATAAAACAATATGGAAAACAACAGAATAATAATAAACTAACAGATTTACAAATGTACAGTTAAAATATACAAATATGTGGGCAAGGATAAGACAACAATTTGTCATAATTGAAGTGTAATATTATTGGACATGACATTAAGAATATTGCACATGATGATGAGAGGTAGTGTTATAGATCATATTTATACATTTATACAAACATAATAATAATAATATAGCACATGATAGAGGATTGCACATGATGTTGGACAGTAATATTAATATTGCACGAAACTAGAACGAGTAGAAACTAGAACTAGTAGAAGCTAGAACTAGAACGCCGACTTCAGGGCGCGTCCCCCTCCCGAGAAGCCCGACATTCCGACAGCCGACCACAAGCGGAACGCAGCATCCAGTAAAAATGAGCTAGCGGACCTCCAGACAGACACCCGAGGCTGTGGTGTTGCGTTAACGTGGGTCTGCTCCTTCTCATTCTCCTTCTCCTCCAGAAGAAGAAGAAGAAGAAGAAGAAGAGGACATTATGCGGTCGTGTTCCTCCTCCTGCTGCTCCTGCTGCTCCTCCTCCTGCTCCTGCTGCTCCGCCGCCGTCGTCTGAGCTGTTGTTACGGGGATGGGGAGCTCGGCGGAGCAGCCCTCGTAGCTGGCTGGGCTGGGCAGGCTGGCTGGCTGGCTGACTGGCTGGCTGGGCTGATCTTTCAATGTGTTTTATTATTATTACTACGGTGATTTCTTAAAGAGTTGCTGCCTCCGTCAGTGTTGACAGCACCACCCAACCCACCACCACCCAAACACCACCACCACCCAGCCATGGGGGAGGCCAGCCTGGACAACGCCAACGTGAAGGTGGCGGTGCGCCTCCGGCCCATGAACCGGCGGGGTGAGTGTGATCATATAAGATAAGATATATAAAATATAAGATATAAGATAGGGCTTTATTCATCCAGATTAATTCATTCTTGTGCCAGGTTGCCATTCTTGTGCTGACTGACTGACTGGCTGGCTGGCTGACTGGGCTGTATTACACTTCCATTATGCCAAATTGGCATAATGGAAGTGTAATACAGCTGTGATCATAATAATAATGGTTAGGGGACGTATTGCACATGATAGAAAGAATATTAAGAATATTGCACATAATGTTGAAAGGTAATGTAGGAGAGGTATTGGACATGACATTAAGAATATTGCACACGATGATGAGAGGTAGTATTACAGGTAATATTTAGAGATAACATGATATTAATAATGATAATAATAATATAGCACATGATGGAGAGTATTGCACATGATGTTGGGAAGTAATAGTAATTAATATTGCACGTAATACTGATTAATAATATGCTCTGTATTGCGACCATCAGATACAATACACTCCCATTATATACAGCCTTAAACATGCTGCCCACCCACCCACCCTCGGGATGACATGACACCACACCAGGGGTCGTCTCGTCTGGTCCTGTCCTGGAGGGCAACATCCATGGCCGTGTGTGTGTGTGTGTGTGTGTGTAGTGTGTGTGTGTGTGTGTGTGTGTGTGTGTGTGTGTGTGTGTGTGTGTGTGTGTGTGTATCTCACTGAGGTGTGGTGTGTGTGCCATGAGACACAAATGGACACAACACACACACACACACACACACACACACACTCCGAACCACACCACTACAACCATAAATGCGTACACAAATACATAATCAAATACAACTACCACTGATAACATACACTTACTTACACAACCACTACAAATAAATACACACACACACACACACACATAAACACACACATAAACACACACAGAATATATTAAACTTCATAAAGCAACAACACTGTTCTATCATCTATTTAAGATGCCTCCATGGAGGAGGAGGAGGGGGGGGGATTGGTGATGTGTCAATCATTGTGTTGCCGTTATGTCCCACTACTGGTGTGTGAGTGCAGCCTGAAAGCCCCCTGCGGTGCTCAGCCACTCCCATCCCTCTGGGGGGCCCTGAAGGTGAAGGGTGGAGCACAGAAACTAACATTTACATTGAATTAAATAGCTGCAGCATAACACACACACAGGCAGGCACACACACACACACACACACACACACACACACACACACACCTGCGGTGATGTGGACACTGAGTCATTTAGCTGCTGCTTTCATCCACACAAGTCTACCATCAGAGGCTTAAAATAACTGGTACTTCGATAAAGATCGGTCATCATTCACAGTCATTCGACAGACTCCTTTAATCTGTATACTTGTAATTAAGGGCCAGGTAGTGGTCATGTGTCTGTGTTCAGCACATTTGGTAATGGTCTCTGTCCTTTAAGTCAGAATCTCCCACTCAACACAAGATAACCTTCAGTCCAGTCTGCAGCAGCACTGTGTTGCTGTCATCTAGTGATCTTGTATGGTTACTACACGCTTCGTTGAGGGTCGCCTCTCATCCAAAGCGACTCAGTGAGACCACCCTAGCCATGTTGCCCCCTATTAATCCAATAATCCGATATACATCGATTCGAATAAGAATATACTGTAGGTATTTGGGTAGGGGTAAGCCTACTTATAGACAGTGCTGTAGAACAGATATCATAGAAGAACAACATTCACATATCCTGAACGGCCCTCAAACGGGTCTTCAAATGTAAGGTCAAAGATCATATGATTGTGACCATTGAGACATGTTTGCCTTCTCACCTCAACAATTGCCAAATTGGATAAAAGTGTATTAACCCCATTAATGCTGTGCTCTTGCTTCCCTCTTCTGGAAGTTAGGGGAATGGCATGCACATGAAGCAGAATCAGAACCCTGCTTTGTAAATGCAAGATTATCAGAGTATATCTATGCAATACCAGAATATATAAATAAAGACAATGATTTATATATAGAGAGAGATACATAGATAGATAGTGTTGTATTCTCATGGGGGTGGGGTGGGTGACTAATTCTTCTGCTTCTTCTTTTACTTTTACTGAGTTCAGCAAATGTGTAATTACAGCAAAGAGTTTTAATGCAACCTCAGCACACATTCCCAGGCTCCATAAACATTATCATATGAGGGGTTCTGCTGCCACCTCCTGGCAGGTATGGCAATGACAGCCACATGAAGCTGACCTACGGCATCTCCAGGCCTTCAAATCACATCTCAGATGGATGGATCTGGAGAGTTTCATCTATGAGACTATTTATTTTCTTATTCAATAGTTGCCTCAGCAAATAATAATGTAATAATTATATTGTAAAAAGTGTGTGTGCGGGGGGGGGGGAGAGAAAAAATCAACAGAGTTTCAGAGTTTTAAGCAAAGCTAGCAGGTGGCAGGAAATTCCTGAATATAAAAATAAAAAGAAATGCTATTTATATCCGGAAAATATATCATAATTAAATCATAATTAAAGCCAAGTATCGCGAGATGTGATTCTGACAGCGCTTCCACCCCCCCACCGCCAAGTATCGCGAGATGTGATTCTGACAGCTCGTTCTCCCCCCCGGAAGTATCGCGAGATGTGATCTCCGACAGCGCTTCCACCCCCCACCCACCCCGCCGCCAAGTATCGCGAGATGTGATGAGAACTCCGAAAACGAGGACTCTTAACGCTTCTTCTTAAAGCAACGTCGTGTTCATCACTCTGCCTGCGGTAAAAGGTGAGTATATTATATTATCATTATGTGTGTTTATATCCTGACGTGTTTCAAGGTGTTTTGCTGTCATCGTAATGTGAGCTAACGGTTCGAGGAGAGCGACGTTAAGAGCGCTTTGTGATTTATTGTTGCCACCAGAGTCTAGATTCTAGACTCTGGTGGCAACAATAAATCAGACTCTGGTGGCAACAATAAATCACAACTAAAAAATAACCTAAAATAAATAAAATCTAGACTTTTATTTATTTTATTTTCTGTTTTTTTGTTGTTGTAAATAACATTTAAATGAACCAGATTGTTTTAATATCTAAATGTGTCATGTTGTCATTTCATCGAACATCAACATGTATAAACTATAACTGTCAGGCCTTTCGTTTCCCCTTTCGATGCCAACGTGTGACCAGAGGAGGGAGGCGCAATTAAGTTTTTCATTTATTTTCTATTAATTTGTATGTTACCGTTTATTGTGCAATAAAAAAGTTACAAAAGTTCGTCTCTTCGTTTGCGAGCTAGTTTGTTATTATATATTATATGTTATTATGATGGTATATATTATATTAGTATAGCACGGCTATCAACCAATCAGAATTTCCTTCGGGATCAATAAAGTTCTATTCTATTCTATTCAGTTTTATTTTGAAATCACACCTGGAAGTCGAAAGCTGCAGCGGGCGGCCGGCGGGCTGACGGAGGTCGCGAATCCCACCGTGGAAGACTGAACAACAACAACCCGCTCATTATTATCATTATTATTATCATTATTATCATCATCATTGTCATTATCTGCGTCATTATCTGCGTGAGGGGGTAGACGTCACGTAACGGCTGAACAACGCGAGGTGAGCGGGGAGTCACGTCTCTTCTCCCGCCGCCGCTACCCCAACCAGTGGTGCGTTCCAGCTGTGCTCGGACGTCGGGCGATAGAATAGAATAGAATAGAACTTTATTAATCCCGAAGGACATTCTTTTGCCAGGTTACATAGCGATACAGTACAATAAAACAACATGGAAAACAACAGAATAATAATAAACTAACAGATTTACAAATGTACAGTTAAAATATACAAATATGTGGGCAAGGATAAGACAACAATTTGTCATAATTGAAGTGTAATATTATTGGACATGACATTAAGAATATTGCACATGATGAGAGGTAGTGTTATAAATCATATTTATACATTTATACAAACATAATAATAATAATATAGCACATGATAGAGGATTGCACATGATGTTGGACAGTAATATTAATATTGCACGAAACTAGAACGAGTAGAAACTAGAACTAGTAGAAGCTAGAACTAGAACGCCGACTTCAGGGCGCGTCCCCCTCCCGAGAATCCCGACTCGGAAGCCCGACATTCCGACAGCCGACCACAAGCGGAACGCAGCATCCAGTAAAAATGAGCTAGCGGACCTCCAGACAGACACCCGAGGCTGTGGTGTTGCGTTAACGTGGGTCTGCTCCTTCTCATTCTCCTTCAGAAGAAGAAGAAGAAGAAGAAGAGGACATTATGCGGTCGTGTTCCTCCTCCTGCTGCTCCTGCTGCTCCTCCTCCTGCTCCTGCTGCTCCGCCGCCGTCGTCTGAGCTGTTGTTACGGGGATGGGGAGCTCGGCGGAGCAGCCCTCGTAGCTGGCTGGGCTGGGCAGGCTGGCTGGCTGGCTGACTGGCTGGCTGGGCTGATCTTTCAATGTGTTTTATTATTATTACTACGGTGATTTCTTAAAGAGTTGCTGCCTCCGTCAGTGTTGACAGCACCACCCAACCCACCACCACCCAAACACCACCACCACCCAGCCATGGGGGAGGCCAGCCTGGACAACGCCAACGTGAAGGTGGCGGTGCGCCTCCGGCCCATGAACCGGCGGGGTGAGTGTGATCATATAAGATAAGATATATAAAATATAAGATATAAGATAGGGCTTTATTCATCCAGATTAATTCATTCTTGTGCCAGGTTGCCATTCTTGTGCTGACTGACTGACTGGCTGGCTGGCTGACTGGGCTGTATTACACTTCCATTATGCCAAATTGGCATAATGGAAGTGTAATACAGCTGTGATCATAATAATAATGGTTAGGGGACGTATTGCACATGATAGAAAGAATATTAAGAATATTGCACATAATGTTGAAAGGTCATGTAGGAGAGGTATTGGACATGACATTAAGAATATTGCACATGATGATGAGAGGCGATGAGAGGTAGTATTACAGGTAATATTTAGAGATAACATGATATTAATAATGATAATAATAATATAGCACATGATGGAGAGTATTGCACATGATGTTGGGAAGTAATAGTAATTAATATTGCACGTAATACTGATTAATAATATGCTCTGTATTGCGACCATCAGATACAATACACTCCCATTATATACAGCCTTAAACATGCTGCCCACCCACCCACCCTCGGGATGACATGACATGACACCACACCAGGGGTCGTCTCGTCTGGTCCTGTCCTGGAGGGCAACATCCATGGCCGTGTGTGTGTGTGTGTGTGTGTGTGTGTGTGTGTGTGTGTGTGTGTGTGTGTGTGTGTGTGTGTGTGTGTGTGTGTGTGTGTGTGTGTGTGTGTGTGTGTGTGTGTGTGTGTGTGTGTGTCATGGCTACGGTATTGCGTTACTCACGTTAAACATGAATGAACAATCTACCCGTCCTTGTTCGGACTGAAATGCAATCAAGCGTGTGAATCACCAGCCCTAGACCTAGTCAGTCAGTCAGTGAGCAGTCTCTGTTGTGTTTGAGTCGACCCACCCCCCACATGTGGACGAGAACCAAGCGTGTCTAGACTCTGACCCTAACCCTAACCCGGGTAATGTACAATATACAGTATATTGGCAATACTATAGCCCCCCCCCCCCAGAGGCCCAGTCGGATTCTTCCGTGGGAAGACCATGCGGGAACGGGCTCGACCTAGGCTGCCATGCCGACACACACACACACACACACACACACACACACACACACACACACACTTATGCATATATAATCCAATTTCAGCATTTCACAGAGAGCAGGCCGGGGGGGGGGGGAGGGAGTCACTGAAGCAACCTTGTGTTCCCGAGGAAAAACCCACAGTCAGTCCTCTGCTCAGGCCGTAGTTTGTAGTACATTCAGCACTTGCATCCTGTGCGCTTTGCAGTACACACCCCCCCCCCCCCCCCCCCACACACACACACACCACACACACACACACACACACACACCCACACACACACACACACACACACACACACCCCTGTTGATTTAGCATAGCGAGGAAGGACAGAGCTGCTGCTGCTGTCACCCTACCCTGTGTAAGGGAGAACCTCTGTCCACTAAACTGGGCCATGTCCTTATAACCAACATGCCCTCTCGCGAGCTAGTATATAATCTAAGGACTGCCTTATTTAAGGTCAGCTTCTCATTTCCGTGTGTGTTGTGTGTGTGTGTGTGTGTGTGTGAGAGCTGTGTGTGTGTGTGTGTGTGTGTGTGTGTGTGTGTGTGTGTGTGTGTGTGTGTGTGTGTGTGTGTGTGTGTGTGTGTGTGTGTGTGTGTGTGTTGATTCTTGATGACCGGGCGGCCGGTAGCGGTGGTTCCGTATGGGACAAAGCCAGGAAAAGGGGGGGGGGGGGAGCGGCGTGAGTGGCATGAGCTCGTCGCCGGCTAACGTTGCGTAACGCGTGGCGTTTCCATGGCGGTGGCCGTGGCGCGGGTCGGGAGCGCTTCGAGGAACACAGCCACCCGGTGTGGCAGCGGCAGGAGCTTCGGATTCCGTTTCCTGGCTGAGGTCATGGCTATTGTGGCACCGCCAAGATGCCCGGCCGTGGACGAGAGAGTGCCCTGTGCCTGTGGAAAGAGAGATGTTTAGGAGGGAGGGAGGGAGAGAGAGAGAGAGGGAGGGAGGGACGGAGGGAGGGAGGGTGTGAGGGACGGAGAGAGACTCAGGTCTATAGTTACAGTCAAACTTTCCTCTCTCCATAACAGCAACTAGACAAACAGCACAGAATACACTAGTCACTCACTCTTGCCCTCTCACTCTCTTGCTAGTAATTAAGTGTGTGTGTGTGTGTGTGTGGCGAGGGGGGTTGGGGGGCAGGGGTCAGCCCTGTTAGCCTTTGACCTGCGCGTCAAACCCACGGATGGTGTGTGTTGTGTTGGGGTGTGTGTGTGCTATCTTGAGTCCCGATAGGGGCTGCGATGGATTGCAGTTACAACCTGCCTGCCCCGTGCAACACATGTCTCCATTGACCTGTTGTGGTCATGTTTTGCTCTCTCTCGCGCTCTCACACACACACATGCGCAGACACACACACACACGCACACACACGCACACTCCAGCTAAATACTTAGTTTTTTCCTCTCCTGTTGATTTGACACTTCCTGGTAGCCTTGCATTACATTAGCTCCCTGGTCAGTGCAGGAGGTGCTAGCGAGCTGCTTCACCTGTTTTGAATGGCAAAATCAAATTCAAATGTGGTCTCAATGCAAATAACATGAGTGCTGTACGTTGACGTTTTGCCCGAAAGTGTTCACCAGGAAATGTACTGGTGTGGGTGAAAGGATCACACACCCACAGAGGGTCTATTTCACTTGTTAGGCCTGCTGCCATTATTGGATAAAAAAAAATGCAAATGTGTGTGGACAAAATGGTCGGCCAAAAAGCGACTTTGTGTTTCTCCCGCTGAGCAGAGTTGTTGTTGTCATCTGTAATAAGCACGGCGCCGATGACATCAATATCACAGCGTCGATATCGCGAAGCAATATCCGTTGTTTTCCTGAAAACACATTTAAACAACGGTTTGCAGATGCAAAAGAGTCGTCCTGCCGGCGTGCTGCGTTAGCAGAGCAGATCACTTTCTCCCAAAAACTGCTTGGCCAAGCATCAGCGAGGCGATGGAGGAAGTACACAACAACAAAACAACATGTCTTCCTTTACTTGCGCTCAACTCTCGCACAGAAAGATCCTGCACGTTCTCGCAGGTCAGCCCGTAAACCGCCAGGCTGCCTGGCTGCTCACGTGTCATTGAGCAAGGCGTTTTAATCTTCTTGACCCCCCCCCTCCCCAAGGCGCTGGTTCCACTCTGACCGTGACCCCTCTGACCCCTGTTGGCTGTTTGGTGTGACACCACGCTTATCTAACTGGCTGGTTGTCTGGGTGACAAGCACGTGGTAGCCTCCTGCTAGTCTCTAGTCTCTGTTCTGCCGGTTGACTGTAAACAATACACTGTATTCTGTTTATGTTTGTTTGTTCCCCCCCCCCCCCCCCACAGAAAAGGACCTGAACACAAAATGCGTCGTGGAGATGGAGAGGAACCAGACTATCCTCAACCCTTCCGGATCCAACCTGGGCAAGGGAGACACCAGGTCTGTCTGCTTGCCTGTCTGTCTGTCTGCCTGCCTGCCTGCGTGCTCTGTCATAGTGCCTCTGCTCTCTCTCTCTCTCTGTGTGTGTGTGTGTGTGTGTGTGTGTGTGTGTGTGTGTGTGTGTGTGTGTGTGTGTGTGTGTGTGTGTGTGTGTGTGTGTGTGTGTGTGTGTGTGTGTGTGTGTGTGTGTGTGTGTGTGTCCGGGTGAATGGACCGCAAAGCGTGCCTAGCATAGCACAGCATAGCTCTTATTGACATAGCTTAGTGCCATCTGGGAGCTAGTGTTACATGCCTCGTCATCGGGTGGACGTCCTGGGAACTTTGGGTCCGGTCGTACCCAGAATTCCAGCTGCCTTTTAGGCTTGCATTCAGGAAGCCGTAACATAGCAGAGAGGGAGGGAGGGTGGGAGGGAGAGAGAGAGAGAGAGAGAGAGAGAGAGAGAGAGAGAGAGAGAGAGGCGCAACATAAGACAATAAGCTCCACTGATGGACAGGTCGCTGAAGGCCATCCCGTCAGCTGGCTCCTCTTCCTGCAGCCAGCCAACCACTGTGCTGTTGGTTTTCCTCCTTCTGCTCACTTCCTCGTCCTCCTCCTCGTCCTCCTCCTCCCGCTTCCTTAACCCCTCCCCCACGGCAACACAGTGGAAGGTCGTCTCCGGGTCACCCTCGGCGACCGCGGCCGAGCCCCCACCCCCTCGATGGATGGATGACGGATGAAGGATGTAGGGGTGGTGGTGATGGTGGTGGTGGAGGAGGAGGTGGATGTGGGTGGATCGGGGGGCCGACGAGCCAAGCATCTGTTGGCCGTAAAGCTCCCTGGTTGACGTTTATGGGCGGTCTAAACAAGAGGTGGGCCATCACCAGTGTCTTGTGTGTCTGTGTGCCGCCCGCCGCCTCTGGACAATGCAGCAGCAGCAGCAGTGAGAGAACAGACACCGTCATCGTCGTCTGCAGACACCTTCACACGGGGGGAGAGAGAGAGAGAGACCCTGGGCCTCCGTCCT
Organism: Coryphaenoides rupestris; assembly: GCA_002895965.2. Taxonomy (NCBI): domain Eukaryota; kingdom Metazoa; phylum Chordata; class Actinopteri; order Gadiformes; family Macrouridae; genus Coryphaenoides; species Coryphaenoides rupestris. Next base: position 150,667 of record PIJE02000669.1, on the reverse strand, counting down.
ACCTCCACCCCAGCCCAGCCCGGCCCAGCCTTTCGCTCCTGTCTCTCCATCTCTGGTTCCTCCAGAACATTCCCCTGTGGAGGCTAATGTCTCGTGGCTTATCTCATTCATCACGTGCCTCCCGCGAGGAACAAGCACTTTCCCGACAGAGAGCCGCGCCATATATTTTACCCGCCAACTAGGATGCCTGCTTGGATAATGGCGGCCGAGCTAATGACACCCTAGACGCAGATAAACATCATCCACGGCTCGCTTGCTCTCTTCCTCTCCCGAATCTGCCAATCTGGAGGCGATGCCCGACTAGTCCTCCGAGGACGCCTCAACGCCGGCCATTTAAATGAGGCGCGGCGTAGGACACAATCAGGCGACGGCATGAACACAGTTGCAGTGACAGATTACGATTCACGAATGACGTTCCGTGTGGAATGAAGGCCTCAGCTGCGAGCTGGCCTGGCCTGGCCTGAGAGAGAGAGAGAGAGAGAGAGAGAGAGAGGAGACTACTGAGCTGGTAGCCGTCTGCTGCATTTCGATGTTCTCTCTCTGACATGTCTAATAAAATGAGTCTGGAGTTGCCATTCACCTCACTGGAGGCGGTGGCATGGAGACGGCGGGGCGGGAGGGAGGGGGGGGGAGGAGGAGGGGAGAGAGAGAGGACCACATAAATAATGTGTTGTAGACAGCACGGAACCTTAAACAGCCTACACATGCAATAGGGGCAGACGTGTTGCCCTTCCTCCCTCTCTTCCTCCCTCCCTCCCAAAGTGCTGTGGAGTAGCCTGTTGATGCAGAACCACATGCTGTAGGCACCCCATCCACGGGAGGCAGACTGACAGCCGGGCCCCTGCAGCTGTGTATTGTCATAATAATGGACACAATGCATTTTATTTACAATGCCTTTCAAAAGCCCCCCAACACACACACACACACACACACACACACACAAAAAACTACAAAAAAACGCGCAGACAGGCCTGTAGACTAGACTTTACAGCTAATGTTTGTAGCATCAACAAGAAAAGAAGCATCAAGTGAGTTCATGAGCCTCTGTCAATAGCTGTGTTCCAGGGTTGTGTCATCGTCACGGTGGACTGAACTGATCGCGCTGTTGACCCCGACTCTCAGGGTCTGACGACGTTTCCCAGGGGTCACTGGGGCACAGATTATTGGGCTATAGGATTATTATTATTATTATTATTATTATTATTGCTATTACTAGCAGCCTATTGCAACAGGGCATGTGGGTCTGGGCATGGGGTGCCCTGCCAAATATGTACAGACTGCAGATTGTAGTCCTTGTAGTCATGAGACCTCTCACAGTGTGGTCATTAGTCGATGCAACTATGTGCAAAATTAAGAGTTGCTTGTTTTAAGCGACTGCCTGTCCTCAAACAATATTATCTTTGTAATGCAAACACGGCAGAAACTGTTACACGGATATGGTGTGAAATCAAGATCTTATACAAGGATCAGTATTGGATTGACCACAGTTCATAAGTCTTATTTATATCAGAGGGCTAATATTCATGACTATTGCTTTTATTGTTAAAAGTGTTTACAGTGTATCAACACCACCCAGCCCATTTTAAATGCAGGCTGCACCCTGGCTACTATAACTCGGTGGCACTGTGAATGTTAATGAATCATGCAGAAGAGCTCTTGTGAATCAGCTGTTGTGAACAAAGTGAATGATCACCGTGTCTGTGTGTGTGTGTGCGTGCGTGTGCGTGTGCGCACGTTGTGTATGAGTCCCAGCACCCCCAGGTATGGGACTATTGGAGGTTAAGGCGGTGATGTCATGTGTGTGTGTGATAAGGCCCGTTGACTGGTTTGAACAGTGACCCGGGGCCCTGTTTGCATTCGAGATTCGAGTCTGAACTGTTGACACATACGGCGAGCTCTCCCACATTTAATATATATCTATAGATATATCTATAGATATATCTATATATATATCTATAGATATCTCTCTCTCTCTCTCTCTCTCTCTCTCTTTCTCTCTCTCATCTCTCTCTTTCTTTTTTTCTTCTTTCCTCCCCCCCCCCCCCACACAACACAAGCAAGGCCAGGCACACACAGGTCCAGCCTGGTTCTCACGACAATAGTTTGCTATAGTGTTTTATAGCACGGCCTTTGACTGATTTGTGTTGGTGTGAGAGAGAGGGAGCTCCAGAGAGAGAGAAAAAGTGTTGAACACACAGGCCTAGATTTTAGTTTTTGTGTTGAAGCGTGGTTATGCTAGCCGACTATTCCGCTATTCCGTCTCTGTCCTCTGGTCTCTCTTTGATATGGCCAGCTGGTATAAAGACTCGTCCTCCAACCAAAATATGGAGGACTCACTGTTAGACTCCAGCTGTCATTGCATAACCTGTTTTTAAATGATGCCCTCTCTCTTTACTTTTGAACTATAGCAGAACGCCATTCACGTGACATACTGTACTTCCAAGTTAAACCGTACGCCAGGGAGGGAAGAGGAGGCGATTCTGGCTTTTATTGGTTGCTACTCGTGCCCTTCCCTGTTGATTTATCAGCGTGGTTTTATGTGCTTGGATGTCATTCGTGGAACGCATTGCACTGTAGCGATGTGAGGCGCATGATGGAGCAATCGTGGCATGATTTCGGGCAGCAGTAGCTCAGGAGATAAGAGATAAGGTTGTCTGGCAACAGGAAGGTTGCTGGTTTGATCCCCGGGCTCCTCCCCTCCTAGCTAAGTGTGGAGGTGTCCCTGAGCAAGACACCACCTAACCCTAACTGCTCCTGACGTGTTGGGTTGTTACCTTGCATGGTTGGCACCGCCGTCTGTGTATGAATGGGTGGATGTGAGGCAACTGTAAATATACGAGTCCAATCTATTTACCATTTCCCTGTGCATTCTGAATGTGTGTGTAACGCCGCCCCATGCACCACCAGCCCATGGACTGCAGCATGCCACTGCAGCCTTTTCTGCATGCGGGAACATAAATCACCTCCCGCAATAAGGCTGAAACAGTATCTCGTTTCGTTCGTTCGTTTCGTTCGTCGGCCAACCTCGGCCAGTAGGATCAACGGTGTTTCCTAACCCGCGACCGACATGTGGTGTCAGACTGACTCGTTTACATCTGAATTGTCGTCTGCGTTTATAGTCCACGGGGACGCTTGCGTAACGTCTGAACACACGCAGCGCTGCCAATCAAAGTGCGGTTCTTAACAAGGAACCTTACAACCACGCCCGGCGAAACCTAGCCCATATCATGTTTGCTATGTATCGCGTGGTCCCCACCGCTACAATATCCATCTGGCCAGCGCACATGTGTTTACACTGTGCAACCCTAGGAGCTATACTGTAGACCGCTGACCCTGGTGCTAGCCTCTGCAGCTATATAGACTCGGGTTCTGTCTCAAGTTCACTCCCCCACTTCCTTCAGCCTGCACTCACTAGCTGACCCTGCCTCGCATCACGGATGCTACGGTCCAGGGGAAAGGGAGAGAGAAGGGGGGAGAAGAGAGAGAGAGAGAGAGAGAGAAGGGTGGGGGGAGGAGGGAGAAGTCATGCGTGAAGAAATTTTTTAAATGATGTTGATCAGAGCGGAGCTGAGGGGATTCAGAACATCAGACAGGTTCAGAGGTCAGGGCGCCCGCGACAGGCGCTCCCTGCTCTCCGCCGCGGCACCCGACCTCACGCTTCGATTGGCCGTCCGCCGCACACAGGGTGATGTCACGCACATTCTCCGGGCGTCGTCATGTTCGACACACTCAGGGCCGTGTGGCGCGAGGCAGGAACAGGCTCCACCCCCCTTGCTCCCTTTGAACCCCCCACCCCGTGGTTGCCCGTCACTGTGGATTTGTACGTCCTGAGACATGGCGAATCGTCTATCCCCACCCCAAAGTGTTGTAAGACGTGCTGCTCTGTGGGGAGGCGGTAATACGCGAAGACACCCCCCCCCCCAGGGATGATGGACGCTCAACACAGAACGTAGAGGAATGCAGAGAGAACACCACCCAGGCGAAAACACAAGGCGCCATGAGGCCTGTTTTCCCTCGCCGGCGCCCCCTCCGTGGGGGGCATAAATAACCCTCCCGCCCTGTCCTATCTCCGCAGACGGCCCCGTGCCTCATTCTCCTTCTCCTTCTTCTTCTTCTTCTTCTTCTTCTTCTTCTGACAGACTGCTGCCGGGGTGCTTTTAAACGCTTTGTGTTCAATCTGCGCTGGAATCAATTAGCACGTCCGGGCTCAAGCCCCCAACCCTTCGTTGATTATCGAGGCGCGCCAGCAGACGTGTGCCTGAACCAATCTACCCCGTCTCCTCTACAACGTGTCTCCCTGACTGATTTCTGTGGGGGTTTTTTTAAAATAAAGAATGTGAAACTGGCCTCAGGAGAAAAAAAAATAGGTGTGTGTGTGTGTGTGTGTGTGTGTGGGAGGTGGTGTTTGTTTAACGTGTGCTTTAGAAGAAGGGATGAGTCTTTGCGTTGCTTCCGGAAACGTTACACCTCTGCCCTTGTGTTGTTACCGTGTTTTGGACACGTAGTGTGTGTGTGTTTGTTAGCTGATGTGTGCGCAGCGCGAGTTGAGTGCAGGAGAAAAGAGGAAGGAAGAGGAGGAGGAGATGGATGGAGGGAGGGAGGGAGTGTGTGTGTGAAACATGGAAAGGGAGAGCCGTGCATATATATAGAGAGGGTGTTGAGGAGGGGGAGGGAGAGAGAGAGAGAACGGGGCCATGCTTCAGATGATGTCGGTCTTCCTGCTCTGCGGAACACATCCGGTATATGACACAAATATGTGCATATGTGTGTGCGTGACGGACGGCGCTGTGTTTCCATGACGACGACGACGACGACGCTGCTGCGTGTGCATCGGCCAAATTGCGGTCCGGGTCGGGGGTACTCCCGATGAGCTAAGCGCTAACAAACAAACAAACACAGCTCCTCCTGTAGCCGTGTGGTCGTGTGTCTCTCTCTCGACAGCCCGGTGTCTCCTCACGTGTCCGGTACGTGGGAGGAGCCTGTGTCCCCCTCACCCCCCCCCCCCCTCCTCCCCCATCCCTCCTCCATGTCCCCGAAAGTACAGCAGAACCGACTGTAGCCGTTGCTAAGACACCAGCCCGGCCCAGCTGGAACATTCTTCGGATTGTTCCCGAGACAGCGTGAGACCACCGAGCAGCCAAAGTGCTTGTGTGTGTGTGTTTTCTTTTTTCCTTTTGGTCAGGGATTAACGTGTGTGTGTGTGTGTGTGTGTGTGTGTGTGTGTGTGTGTGTGTGTGTGTGTGTGTGTGTGTGTGTGTGTGTGTGTGTGTGTGTGTGTGTGTGTGTGTGTGTGTGTGTGTGTGTGTGTGTGTGTGTGTGTGTGTGTGCGTGCACTGACCCATGCGGGCCCAAGCGTATGCTCTCCTGGATCATGAGTGTTTGTGTACTCGTGAGCTCGCCTGTCTCTCTGCTGGGCCGCGGTGAGGAGAAACTGGGCTGCTTCCTGGTGACTCAGCCCATGTGACGCGCTACTTCCTGTCCGAGGTTACGGACAATGGACCAGGAAGTCCTTACGCCATACCATAATGTCCCCGCTATTGAGCAAGCGGTCCAGCTGAGGGAAGTGAATCGGGAATGTCTTTACCAGCCTAGCTCTCTCTCTCGCTGTGTGTGTGTGTGTGTGGTGCGTGTGTGTGTGTGTGTGTGTGTTTTGACCTAAATGTGGCTGTAGCATGTTCTTCTCACTAACGAACAGACACACACACAGTGCCTGTCCAGTAAGTGTTAAAGTGATGCATACAGACAGCAGAGCTTGAGGCCTGGGAGGGGATCTGACACACACACACACACACACACACACACACACACACACCACACACACACACACACACACACACACACACACAGTCTAACCTTGAGCTTGACCACTACCATCTGAGATGATGCACAAATCTCTCTCTGCATCTCTCTCCACCTCTCTCTCTCTGTAGCTTTCTCCCTTCCCTCTCTATCGCTCGCTCTCTCTCTCTCTCTCTCTCTCTCTCTCTTCTCTCTCTCTCTCTCTCTCTCTCTCTCTCTCTCTCTCACTCTCTCTCTGTAAACTCTCTCCCCTCTCTTTCTCTGTATATCTCTCTTTCTCTGTATCTCTCTCCCCCTCTCTCTGTATCTCTCCCTGCCCTCCATCTCCCTCTCATTTTTATGTATGTAAATGAAATTAATACAATGTTCTCTATTGTTTTATTGTACTGTATTGCTATGCAACCTGGCACACGAATTTCCTTCGGGATTAATAAAGTTCTATCTTATCTTTATGTTTGTCTTAATCACGTTTTTGCCTCCCAGTAAAGTGTCTCTGATGACGTGTTCATGTGAGGATTAAGAGAGATGAAGGCACCACTGGCCCGGCGGTCCCTAGCCTGAATGTCACTCGCCCCTTCTAACCATATCTCTCTCTCTCTCTCTTCCATGTGCTTCCACATCACCAGGAACCAGTCCAAGGTAACATCCTGTCTGTCTGTCTGTCTGTTGGCATGTCTGTCTGTCGGCCTGTCTGTCTGTGTGGTTATATAATTGGTATGTTTTTAATGTCTTTCACGTCTTTGCCCACGACTAATGTTTTCGGTCCATGTCTGTCTGTCTCTCTGGTGGTCTGACTGTTGGTCTGGCTGTTGTCTGGCTGTTGATGTGTCTGTTGGCCTGTCTGTGTGGTTATATAATTGGTGTGTTTCTAATGTGTCTTCTAGGTCTTTGCCTATGACTACTGTTTCTGGTCCATGGATGAAATGGACACGGAGAAATTTGCAGGTCAGTGGATTTAAAATCTGTTGGTTGTGTATTTAATATTTTTTTTTACGAAGAATGTATCTGTGTGTTGTGGATATTGTGTCAAAACAAACAAACAAACGAATAATAATATTGTGTCTGTGTGTGTGTGTGTGTGTGTGCGCTCTAGGTCAGGAGGTGGTGTTTCAGTGCCTTGGAGAGTCTCTCCTCCACAACGCTTTCCTGGGATACAACGCCTGCATTTTCGCATACGGACAGACAGGTACGAACCCTCCTATAGTCAGACAGACAGGTACGAACCCTCCTATAATCAGACAGACACGTACGAACCCTAGACTACTAAACCCTCCTCCAGTAAGAGAAACAGCTAGTAACTGTGTGTCTGTCTGTCTGCCTGTGTGTGTGCGTCTGTGCGTGTCTGTGCATCTGTGTGTGTGTGTTTGCCTGTGTGTGTGCGCCTTGTGTCTGTGTGTGTCTGTCTGTGTGCGTCGGTGCAGGGTCCGGTAAGTCCTACACCATGATGGGCTCGGTGGAGAACCCGGGGCTGATCCCGCGGCTGTGCAGCTCGCTGTTCGACCGCACGCTGAAGGAGAGGAGGGAGGAGGAGAGCTTCACCGTGGAGGTGTCCTACATGGAGATCTACAACGAGCGCGTCCGAGACCTCCTCGACCCCAAAGGGTATGAACTCTCCTCGTCGTCATCGTCCTCCACTAGCACCTACTGACGGCTCTGCTGCTTTAAACAGGCAGCTCAGCACAGTAAAATATTACAGCTTGAAGGTTGAACATGTAAAATAATAATTGGATTGCATTTATATCGCGCTTTTATCCAAAGCTCTTTACAGTATTGCCTCACATTCACCCATTCATACACCGACGGTGGTGCCAACCATGCAAGGTAACAACCAACACGTCAGGAGCAGTTAGGGTTAGGTGGTGTCTTGCTCACCTCCACACTTAGCTAGGAGGGGGAGGAGCCCGGGGATCGAACCAGCAACCTTCCTGTTGCCAGATAACCTCTTACCTCCTGAGCTCGTTAGTTTATTATAGAAACAAACCCTTGTGATTTTCCATATTTCCTTTCCAAGTGTCTTGACCATTTGAACTATTTTTTAATTTATTTGACTCCATTTTATATTTAGAGTGGACGTCAAGACCGAACGTCCAGATGTTGTTGCTGACCATTATAGCCTCATGGACTAATCTGTCAGAAACCTCTTGTGTTTTAAATACCAACGAGGAAGCTACAGGCTGCGGTGGCAGGGTTCATGTCCAGTGGGGGTCAGCAGTAAATCTGCACCCCAGGCATCTGGCCACTGGCTGACCCCGGCCTCCCCGGCCCTGACCCCTGACCCCAGTAAAAGTGTCTATAAACAGCAACACACCGTCCGAGGGCAATATGGCGTCTGCTGTGTGGATGGGGAAACCATGAAGCTCCCTGCACTAGCGGGGAACTTGTTGTCTCCAGAACAGTCACTGATGGGTTTGGCTTGGGCTGGACCCTCTTCTGCACCGGGTCCTGTCCTGATACCGAGTGCAACCGCTGTGGTAATGATTTTCTTAATGGTCATTGCAGAGTGGACTACATGTGCAGACGGGAAAGAAGCGGTAGTTTCTATAAATGAGGAACCACAGCCCTACATTGTTGAGAGCGTATGAGATGGGCTTGCTGATGCATCTTAGTGTTTTGATTGGGGAATGCTGCCGTGTGATGTTCACTACACTTGCTGTAAAATCAAGGATCATATCATAAGACCTGCTCGCCACCGATCCTTCAAGGCCTTGTCCTTGGCTGAGGTCCCCCACCCCCAGTTAACCAGCCCCCCACCCACCCACCACCACCACACTGGCCTCATACTGTAGTCAAGTCCCACTTTATGTGCATAGCCTTTAATCACAGTTACAGTCTCAAAGGGGCGTCACAGGCCACATTTCACGAGGCTAACCCTAGCCCTCCCAAGGGTTCAGCAAAACCTAATTATCACAGAGGAGGAAACCTCGAGAAGGAACGCAGAGAGAGAGAGAGAGAGAGAGACTTCCTTCCTCCCTCCCTCCCTCCCAGGATGGTTAGGAGTGCAATGACTACCATAATAGTAGCATAATGAGCATTAAATAAAACATCAGCGCTTGAATTAAAAAGTCAGAGTGAGTAATGTCCCTGACCTTCTGTCTTTGTTGTTGTCGTCGTCGTTTGTGATCCAGGAGCAGACAGACGCTCAGGGTTCGGGAGCATAAGGTTCTTGGGCCGTACGTGGATGGCCTCTCCCGCCTCGCCGTGGCGTGCTACAAGGTAACGCACACGTGCATCGCATACGTGCATCGCACACATGCACGCGCACACACACAGACACATACACACACACATGTTCAAGCAAATACACAGCTACATCTGTTTTTAATTTTTGTTTTGTTTGTTTGAAAGTGGTGGTGGTGTGGTGGTGGTGGTGGTGATTGTTTTAATGGGACTTTGAGTCTCTGGTGATGAAGATGATGACGATGTTTTGCAGGACATCGAGTCTCTGATGTCGGAGGGCAACAAGTCTCGAACGGTCGCCGCCACCAACATGAACGAGGAGAGCAGCCGATCCCACGCCGTCTTCAACATCATCCTCACGCACACGCTGATAGACCTGCAGTCTGGGGTAACGCACACACACACACACACACACACACACACACACACACACACACACACACACACACACACACACACACACACACACACACTGATAGACCTGCAGTCTGGGGTAACACACACACACACACACACACACACACACACACACACACACACACACACACACACACACACACACACACACACTGATAGACCTGCAGTCTGGGGTAACACACACACACACACACACACACACACACACACACACACTGATAGACCTGCAGTCTGGGGTAACGTGCACACAGACACACACACACACATGCATGCACACATGCATTGACACACACACACACACACACACACGCTGATAGACCTGCAGTCTGGGGTAACGCACGCACACACACACACACACACACACACACACACACACACAGACCTGCAGTCTGGGGTAACACACACGCACACACACACACACACACACACACACACATGCATGTACACATGCATTGACACACACACACACACGCTGATAGACCTGCAGTCTGGGGTAACACACACACACATGCACACATGCATTGACACACACACACACACACATGCTGATAGACCTGCAGTCTGGGGTAACATGCTCACACACACACACACACACACACATTCACACACACTGATAGACCTGCAGTCTGGGGTGACGCACGTGCACACACACACACACACACACGCACACAATTTTATAGACCTGCAGTCTGGGGGAATGCACATACAAACACACAGAAACCTGCAGTCTGGGGGAACTCAGACAAACACACAATTATAGACCTGCAGTCTGACACACACACACACACACACCGTACAGAGGAGGACACACACAGAGGCAGGCACACACAAACTGAACAACCTGACCAGTTTGGTGGCATACACACACTATCTCTCTCTCTCTCTCTCTCTCTCTCTCTCTCTCTCTCTCTCTCTATCTCTCTCTATCTCGTACTTGTTTCTCTGGCTTCCAGCTAAACTGGTTAACGGCCTCTTAATAATTTACCCAACTGTCAGTCACATGGGGCAGGACTGGTTTGTCTGCCTGTTTCTACGCTAAAGTTTTCGTCTTCCTTTGTCATACTTAATGCACCGATGTATTTCTATATAGTCTATATCTATACAGTCACATGACCCACGGCTCTGTGTATATACAAGTCACATGACCCATCCGTTCTCCTCTATGTTCTCATTCAATACCGTTTGTTATTCAGCCATGAAGTCACCCATTCAGCCAGAGCGGCCACGTTTAAAAATAAACTCGGTGCTCCGTGGCCGTCTTGGCATCCCGTCGGTTAGTCTGTTAGTCAGCCCTCCTGGAAAACCAGCTATTATGACTTCAGTGGTGGTGCGCTGCAGACCACACTGGAAACCAGTCTCCATGTTCATGGAGTCTGAGCTAGCTTCTGCTTGGTGTTTGTCTGTGGAGTCCACTTTCTGGACGTGGACTCGGTGTCCGAATCATTAGAGAGGAGGTTGAATGGGGCGGGGGTCACCCAGGTCGCACCACCATCTCTGACCTGGAGTGCCATCTGGTGGCCAGTCCAGGCACTGCGGCACGGCCGACATGTACTGGTAAGTAACGTTGACGCTGGCATATCGAAGAGCTAGCCTGCAGAGCTGGGCGGGCTCGGTGCCAAGGCATTCTCTGTTTTTGTGTGGATAATCATATTGATACACACACAGCAGTTTGGGTTGCGTTAAACACAACACAACACAACACGATGCCAAGGTGGACATGGCGATGCTGGGAGTAGAGAGGACCACGCTCTCTCCGTAGGAAATATCTAGCCCAGGGTGGGGTTCCTGCGTGCGTCATGCCTTGGCTGGAGTCCCGGCCTTGCCTGTCTGACATGGCTGCCAGGGGTTTGTTAGCCTAAAGGGATACATCTGCTACCTCCTCGCCTCATGATGTCATAGCCTCTCCAAATGATGTCATGGCCTCTCCTATTGATCATCATAGCCTCTCTCTTTATGTCTCTCTCTGTGTTATGTCCTAGCATCCTAGCTCCTCAGCGTCCGTCCATCCGTCCGTCCTCCCTCTGCAGTGCCCCCTACTTTGTGTGATGTAACCATGGCCTCCCCCTGTTCCCTACGATGTCCTCTCTCTCTCTCTCTCTCGCTCTCTCTCCTTCCTGATTGTGTTGTCATATCCTGTCCACCACGCTCTCCTTTCGCATCACACTCCGACCTTCATCTCCTCCCCCTGCGTTAGTGACATTAGATCCCACTAAGAACACTTTGTACGTGATCGGGTTACTTACTGACTCCCTGACTGATTGTCTCCACCTGTCTCTCTCTCTCCCTCCCTGTTTCTCCCTGTCTCTCTCTCTCTCCCTGTCTCTCTCTCTCTCCCTGTCTCTCTCACTGACTCTCTCTCCCGTCTCTCCCTCTTTACATCTCACGCTGTCTTTCTGTCTCTCGGTCTCTCTCGCTGTCTCGCTCTGTGTCTCTCTGTCTCTGTGTCTCTCTGTCTCCCTCCCTCCCTCCCTCCCCCCAGACGAGTGGGGAGAAGGTCAGTAAGCTGAGTCTGGTGGATCTGGCCGGCAGCGAGCGAGCGGCCAAGACCGGAGCGGCAGGAGACCGACTCAAAGAGGGCAGCAACATCAACAAGTAGGTCGCCTGACACGCAGCGCCTGGACACTGATTATCACGCTTATATACCCCCCAACCCCCACCCCACCACCACCTTGTGGTCATTTGCAAATTTTGAGGCAAGAGCCTAACGTTGTCATGACAAGGGATAACTCGAGTCCCTATTACAAGACACCCAGACCCACATATACAGATGAATTTGAATGAATTAATTTCTTTATTTGAACAGAGACAAAGTACAAAGAACATTAACTTATAAACAGCAAATTGCTATTTTCCGCCCATAGTCCCTGGGCAGGTAAGTAAAATGATTGAATAGTACACATTAAAAGAGTACAAAAATACTATGGTAATCAATAAGAGTATACAAACACAATCATCTCCGAATCCCCAACCCTGAAACAACCCCCACCAATAACACTAATTTACAAATGTTTACAACTTTGCTGTGTGTGTGAGTATCCTCTGTTTTGTTAGACAGGAAAAAGATGGAAAATGTGTCGTTGTCGTTGGAAGATTGTTCCACTGTTTAATGGCCATAAAGGTGGATTGATGAGTAGCTCGTCAATGAATGTCCGGATCAATCCTCTGGTTGACGGCGTGGTTGTGTTGCCCGTCAGGTCCCTCACCACGCTGGGTCTGGTGATCTCAGCTCTGGCCGAGCAGGGAGCAGGAAAGAACAAGAACAAGTTTGTCCCCTACAGAGATTCTGTCCTCACATGGCTACTGAAGGTACACACACATGCACACGTACACACACACATACACAAACGTGTACACGCATGCACGCACAGGTACAAATGTACACACACACACACATGTATACACGTGCACACACGCACGCACACACATCCACAGACACACGTATACACACACATGTATACACACACAGACACATATAAACACACACACACATATACACACACACACTCAAGATTCAAGAGAATTCAAGAACTTTAATCGTTACATACACATACAGGATATGCAGTGAAATGAAACTTACACACACGTATACCACACACACACACACGTATACACACACACGTATACACACACGCATGTACACACATGCACGCACGCAGACACACACACACACAGGTTCCAGGGCGCGCACGCACGCCATTTTGACGTTAAGCTCCTCCCTCGCCCGTCTCCAGGACAGTCTGGGCGGCAACAGCCGCACGGCGATGGTTGCCACGGTGAGCCCGTCGGCCGACAACTACGACGAGACGCTGTCGACGCTGCGCTACGCAGACCGTGCCAAGAGCATCGTGAACCACGCCGTGGTGAACGAGGACCCCAACGCCCGCATCATCCGCGAGCTGCGGGAGGAGGTGGAGAAGCTGCGAGACCAGCTCACCCAGGCCGAGGTCAGGGGTCATGCTGGGTGGTGGGGGTGGGGGTTGTTGGCTTTGTCGCAATCAGAAACTGTTATTGTCTTAGTTTTTGCAAACAAGGGATTTGCTTTTTTGCAATTGGTGCCTAACATTGAACATTAAACAGAGTAAAACATTCAAAAAATATATACTTTATATAAAAAATAAGCAATACAAATTAGTAATTTAAAGAAAAGCAACCAACTAGCCACACACCAAGACCACAAGGCCACAAACTAAAAGACCACAAACACATGGGGTGGTTCATCCACTGGTTCCTGTTTCGAACATCCCTCTTTTCTCCTCTCTCCTCACATCTCCTCTCCCTACCTCTCTCCTCCTCTCCTCCCTCCTCCCCCTCCAGTCTCTGAAGGCTCCGGAGTTGAAGGATCGACTGGAGGAGTCTGAGAAGTTGATCCAGGAGATGACCGTCACCTGGGAGGAGAAACTCCGCAAGACGGAAGAGATCGCTCAGGTAACACACACACACCCCCACATTCTCAATAATGCACACAAATGCATTCTTTAATGTCTATTATATCTATTATATAATTTATTTTATAAAGTATACATAATATTTATAGCAATACTTTTTCAAATTCATTTTACGTTAATATTTTATATCCATTATATAATCGACCATTGCCAAGAATTTCATTGACCCCCGTGGGGTACACTATGAATTTGGTACTTTGGCTATAGTCACAATATATACATAAACTCACAGGTAGACAAAAACGTGTGTGCTTGTGTGTGTGTCTGTTCAGGAGCGTCAGAGGCAGCTGGAGAGTCTGGGAATCTCCCTGCAGTCCTCTGGGATCCGCGTGGGAGACGACAAGTGCTTCCTGGTCAACCTGAACGCCGACCCTGCCCTCAACGAGCTGCTGGTGTACTACCTGAAGGTAGAGTCCTACCTGTCTGTCTCTCTCTCTCACTCTCACTGACTCACTCACTCACACACACTAGTGTACTATAAATAGCACAACAAGTGTCTGTCAAGGCTTCAACACGGTGTAGACTGGCCACAGTAGAATGACAGTTTCAAGGGTGTGTGTGTCTGACTGTGTGTGTGTGACTGTGTGTGTGTGTGTGTCTGTCTGACTGTGTGTGTGTCTGTGTCTGACTGTGTGTGTGTCTGTGTCTGACTGTGTGTGTGTGTGATTCAGTAGCACACCAAGGTGGGCTCGGCGGACTCCCAGGACATCCAGCTGTGCGGGATGGGCATCCAGGCGGAGCACTGCATCATCGACATCACCACGGAGACGGCCGTCGTCCTCACGCCGTACCGCAACTCCCGGTACGACGCCGGGGCTCCTCACCGGAGAACTACACCTCGAACTGGCCGATATTTGTGTGGGGGGGGGGGTACTAGAGTAAGGAAGGCTGTCCGTCAACCTGGGGAGGCGGAGTAAAAGTCCCGCAGAGATCTGGCGCCGGCCTCCAAGCCCCCGCCCTGTGTGTGCATGCGTAGTCACTTTTCCTAACTGCACCCCCCCCTGCCAAACGAAGGAAAAGAACCCAACAAAAGTTTCCGACGCATTTCGGAAGAAGCTTACACAGACTTGCACACCAGTCTGTGTTAATTATTGTGTGTGTGTGTGTGTGTGTGTGTGTGTGTGTGTGTGTGTGTGTGTGTGTGTGTGTGTGTGTGTGTGTGTGTGTGTGTGTGTTGTGTGTGTGTGTGTGGTGTGTGTGTGTGTGTGTGTGTGTGTCGTTTGTTTCTGCAGCACGTGCATAAACGGTTCCCCGGTGACCAATCCTCAGCCGCTGCACCACGGCGACCGAATCCTGTGGGGTAACAACCACTTCTTCAGGTATACCAGTCCATCGGTCGCTATGGCAACCCTGTTACACTAGCAACGATGGCTAACAGTAACCAAGCTGACCGCCAGTTAATGTAGTTAGCAGGTTAAAGGGGACATATTACGCCGCCAGGTGTGAGCGTGATTAGCCATCGCAAGCCGATTCACAATTGCCATGTGACTACCGTCTAGTGACATCACAAGTGGGAACGTCCACCTTAGATGTATGATTACTAGATCAGTTTACCTGTTGGTACAGTCCAATGGGTAGGCTGGTAAATTGATCTAGTAATCATACATCTAGGTGGACATTCCCACTTGTGATGTCACTAGACGGTAGTCACGTGGCAATTGTGAAACGGCTTGCAATGGATAATCACACTCACACCTGGTGGTGTAAGATAAGATAAGATAAGATATAACTTTATTAATCCTGAAGGAAATTCTTGTGCCAGGTTGCATAGCAATACAGTACAATAAAACAATAGAGAAATACACTGAATAATGCAAATAAACAGATTTACAAATGTACAGTCAAATTATACAAATATATAGGCAAGATAAGATATTCAGATATAAGATATTCTGTAATTTCTGTCGGCTAACGGACCTTCCTTTCTTCCTGTCTTCCTTGCTTCTTTCCTCCCCTCACTCCTTCCTTGCTTCCTCCAGGATAAACCTGCCCAAGCGGCGTTCGCGCGGGGCAGCGGAGGAGGAGGAGGAGGGCGAGGGCGGTCAGATGAAGGCCGGCGGCAGCAGCGAGCAGCTGGACGCCGACGGGGACTCGGCCAGTGAGGTCTCCAGCGAGGTCAGCTTCTCCTACGAGTTCGCCCAGACGGAGGTGATGATGAAGGCCCTGGGCAACAACGGTGAGAGACCCCTCTCTCCTGTCTGTCTGTCTATGTCTGTCTGTCCATGTCTGTCTGTCTGTCTCTTTGTCTTACTGTCCATGTCTTACTGTTCATGTGTATCTGTCCATGTCTGTCTGTCTGTCTATCTGTGTGTCTCTCTCTCTGTCTGTCTGTCTGTCTGTCTGTCTCTGTCATACTGTCTTTCTGTCCATCTGTCTATGGTGCTGTTTGAGTTTAAAGTTACTGTATATAGTAGTGCTGCGACCACAATAGCCTCCACTTAACAGCGTGACATAATTCACCATAATGCCATGTGTCTATTAAATTACATCACTTTACTTTACATTAAAATGTGCCTTCAATTTTGTGTGCCTTTTTTAAAACAAAAACCTTTTGGTCTTTGGTCGTGTTTATCTCATGGAGTCTTGAGTGGTGGTAGGCATAACAATCCAATCTTGTGGTCTGCATCTCCTTTGAAAGTAAGCAGAACTCTCACCAGCATCAATCCAATCCCGAAAAGGTCGAACCATGAATCATGACTCATAAATCACATGGGATGTATTTCACCATAAATGGTAAATTGCTTGTATTTATGCAGCGCTTTTATACAAATCGCTTTACAGTTGCCTCACATTCACCCATTCATACACCGACGGTGCTGTCAACCATGCAAGGTAACAACCAACACGTCAGGAGCAGTTAGGGTTAGGTGGTGTCTTGCTCAGGGACACCTCCACACTTAGCTAGGAGTAGCAGGTAGGGTTAGGTGGTGTCTTGCTCAGGGACACCTCCACACTTAGCTAGGAGGGGGAGGAGCCCGGGGATCGAACCAGCAACCTTCCTGTTGCCAGACAACCGCTCTTATACCTCCTGAGCTACTGCCGCCCCCTTGGACAAATCTCATCTTTGGCTTGGAAATAAACCACAATATAGGGGCAAGATGCTGCTTTGACAATGCACCATCCATCACACCCCTGGAATAGCAGCAAGTATAGCTCTACGGTTATAGCATGGCTCATCCGTGCTAGTGGGGGGGGGGGTGTGTGTGTGTGTGTGTGTGTGTGTGTGTGTGTGTGTGTGTGTGTGTGTGTGTGTGTGTGTGTGTGTGTGTGTGTGTGTGTGTGTGTGTGTGTGTGTGTGTGTGTGTGTGTGTGTTGACCTGTTCTCCCTGTCACCCCCCCCCCCCCCCTGCCAGACCCCATGCAGGCCGTCCTGCAGTCCCTGGAGCGGCAGCACGAGGAGGAGAAGCGCTCGGCTCTGGAGCGCCAGCGGCTGATGTACGAGCAGGAGCTGCAGCAGCTCCGTCGCCGGCTGCACCCCGACCGGCTCTCGGCCCCGGGGGGCGGCGGCGGTGGCGGGGGAGGAGGAGGAGGAGGAGGCCCCGCAGGGTCGGGGCAGGCCGGCGGGGGGTCGGGGGGGGTCTTGTCCGGCAGCCAGCAGTCGCACCACCGCAGCCTGGAGAGGCTCAGCATGGGCGGCATGTCGCACTCCACCAGCGCCCAGAGCAGGCTGCGGCAGTGGAGTGAGGAGAGGTGAGCCCGCACCCTCCATACTTTTATTACTGTTAGTAGGCCTTATTCACCTAGCGGCCATGTGGGTTGGTTAGTTGTGAGCCGTCCCTGGAAGGAGGGATCCTCCACTCTGAGTTCCTTCTCCAGGTTTCTTCCTTGTTAATTAAGGGAGTCGTTTCTTGCCCTCTGGGGGGCGCTATAGGGCTAGGGGGGTGTCATCATCACATGACCCCATAATCATATGGCCTGTGAAGCCCTTTGAGACTGTAACTGTGATTAAGGGCTATACAAATAAAATTGACTTCACTTTACTTAGTTGGGGTGGGTGAGTAAACCTTCTAGGAATGTTTTGGAAACTATGACAACGAGAGGCATAGTCCTGCATCCCTTGTCCCCGACCCAGGTAGCGTAGATGGATGGATGGATGGATGGATGTTGATGTATGTTGACATGACAATGGAGTGGAGTCGTCATTGGTGGTCGCCGCACCCCAACCCTGGAAGAACTAATGACAATAAAGTGATCCAGTACTCTGAATCTGAAACGGATCTCAATCTGAAACAAATGTATGGCTAAGATAAGATAAGAATACGAGATACAAAACGTGATCGATCCCCAGACGGGAAGTACGAGGCGGTAAACCACTCTGCAATCCGATCGACGAGAGACGCAGAGTGAGGATCTCCGAGAGACAGAGATTCAATAGAGACAACAACAAATGACTCCAGTAATCCTCCTCTCTCTCCCCGTCTCTGTCTCTCTCGGTCTCTCTCTCGGTCTCTCTCTCGCTCTCGCTCTCTCTCTCTCTCTCTCTCTCTCAATTCAATAAAATTTCCATTTAAAGAGCTTTATTGGCATGGGAAATGTACATTTACATTGCCAAAGCGAGTAGTAAATAAAAACAAATATAATTTACAATTGTCGATTTACAAATGTACAATTGTAGATATTCTAGTACAAAGACATGTGTACACAAAGCTGCAATCTTGCAATCAAATGTATAAATATGAGTTTCTAAAGTATACTTAGAAATAATTAAATATATACAGGTAAGTCAACTTAAAAAAAATAAATATATATAATATAATATATATATATATATATATATATATATAAAAATACAAATTAAAATACAATAAAAAATAAAAATGGAAAAGAAAGAAGATAATAATAATAATCTCTCTCTCTCCCCCCCTCTCGTCTCCCCCCCAGGGAGGCGGTGCTGACGCGGAGCCTGCGACGGCTGAGGGAGCAGATTGTGAGGGCTAACCTGCTGGTTCAGGAGGCGGTCTTCATCGGCGAGGAGCTGGACAAGCTCACGGAGTACCGGGTCACGCTGCAGATCCCCGCGGCTAACCTCAACGCTAACCGCAAGGTAGCGCCAGAGCACGCACACACACACACACACACACACACACACACACACACACACACACACACACACACACACACACACACACACACACATCCACACACACACATCCACACATCCTTAACACCAACTTTGTAATAATGAACACACTCACATAGACAGTGATACTGTACGTTGACACAGTAAATCTCCTTGCTACACACTCGGTAACAGGTATAGCACATGCAAAACCTCTGTTTAAGTGTGTCTTTCTGTCTCTCTCTGTCTGTCTGTCTGTCTGTCTGTGGCTCTGTCTGTCTCTGACTGTCTCCATCTGTCTCTGTCTCTCTGTCTCTGTCTGTCTGTCTCTCTATATGTCTGTCTTGTCTGTCTCTCTTTCTGTCGGTCTCTCTTTCTGTCGCTTTGTCTGTCTCTCTGTCTCGGTCTGTCTGTCTCTCTGACTGACCGTCTGTGTGTGTGTATGTCTGTCTCTCTCTGTCTCTGTCTGTCTGTCTGTCTCTGGCTCTGTCTGTCTCTCTGACTGTCTCCATCTGTCTCTGTCTGTCTCTGTCTCTGTCTGTCTCTCTGTATGTCTGTCTGTCTCTCTTTCTGTCGCTTTGTCTGTCTCTCTGTCTGTCTGTCTCGGTCTGTCTGTCTGTCTCTCTGACTGACCGTCTGTGTGTGTGTATGTCTGTGTGTGTGTGTGTGTGTGTAGCGCGACGCGGTGCTGAGCGAGCCGGCCGTCCAGGTGCGGAGGAAGGGCCGGGCGAAGCAGATCTGGACCCTGGAGAAGATGGAGAACCGTCTGGTGGACATGAGGGAGCTGTACCAGGAGTGGAAGGACAACAACGACGACGACAACCCCGTGAGTTTGGCCTCTCTGGGAGTGTGTGTGTGTGTGTTTGGTAGCTGGCTTCATTGGCCTCACCTGGCCCAGTTAGAGTCTAGGGTGGGCGGGGCTACAGCCTCACCTGGCCCAGTTAGACTCTGTGGTGGGTGGGGCTGCACCCATGCTGGATAGCGCCTAGCAGTCCTCACCTCTCTCTCCCGCCCTCGTCTTGCCTCTCCCAGGTGATGCGCTCGTACCTGCGGCGAGCCGACCCTTTCTTTGACGAGCAGGAGAACCACAGTCTGATCGGCGTGGCCAACGTCTTCCTGTCCTGCCTCTTCTACGACGTCAAGCTGCAGTACGGCGTTCCCATCATCAACCAGAAGGGGGAGGTATTGGTCTCCACACTCCCCTCACCCGCACATCACATACATAAGCACGCATACACAGACACAAAAACACACACCACACACACACACACACACACACACAACACACACACACACCACACACAACACCACACACCCACACACACACACACCACTAGACGTTTATTATTTATTTAGCCTTCTTTGCCCAGTGGTGACCTGTATCTATTGGCTACTAAGCCGTCCAGTTAACCTTGATGCTGGCGTCCTGTGGGGTTCAGGTGGGCCGGGCGCGCTCCACGTCGAGGTCATCCGGGTCGCGGGGCTTCGAGGACGGCGTCGCTGGGGGGGAGATGGGAGACAGCAGCCCTGACATGGACAGCCAGGACCGCAAGCTCGTCTGCATGGTTAGTACTGCTCTCTCTCTCTCTCTCTCTCTCTCTCTCTCTCTCTCTCTCTCTCTCTCTCTCTCTCTCTCTCTCTCTCTCTCTCTCTCTCTCTCTCTCTCTCCTCTCTCTCTCTCTCTCTCTCTCTCTCTCCTCTCTCTCTCTCTCTCTCTTCTCTCTCTCTCTCTCTCTCTCTCTCTCTCTCATATACATACCGACAGAGGCTGGCTACCTGTCGCCTCTGCCTCCCTGCCTCTCTAACCTTTGACCTTTGACCCATGTGTTGTGGCGTTTGCAGCTGAAGATCCTGCAGGCCACGGGGCTGCCCCAGTACCTGTCCAACTTCGTCTTCTGCCAGTACTCCTTCTGGGACCAGGCGGAGCCCATCATCGTGGCCCCCGAGGTGGACACGTCCACCTCATCCTCCGGGGCCAAAGACCCCCATTGCATGGTGGTGTTTGACAGCTGCAAGGTAGGGGGAGCACACTGCGTGGTTATTACCAGTCATACCAGTCAGAGATACACACCCCACCACCACATCTCTTGTCTGTCTGTCTGTCTGTCTGTCTGTCATAAGATAGAACTTTATTAATCCCGAAGGAAATTCTTGTGCCAGGTTGCATAGCAATACAATAAAACAATAGAATAATACAACAGAAAACAACAGAATAATACAAATAAACTAACAGATTTACAAATGTACAGTCAAAATCTACAAATATATAGGCAAGATAAGGTATTCAGACAGCAAAGACAATTTGGCATAATTGAAGTGGAATACAGCTGTGATAATAATAATGCTGAGGGGACGTATTGCGCATGAATATAAATGTATACTTAAGATATTTAGTAAACAGAACAAGTCGGCAATGGTATTGAGAAGGAGTAATGAGAAGAAGAATTATGGCTTGAACTAACTAATAGTAATCTAATACATTGGGTCTGAATGCTATTTGGCTATGCAAAGAAAATCACGAAGCAGTGACCGCTGCACCGTCCTGACAATCCGAAGACCGTCTGGTTTCGGGGGACGTTTATAAAGAAAATAACAGAAAGCCTTTTGTCAGAATAAAGTGGGACTTCTTTATCGAGGTGTAGAGTCGGAGGGCATGTATTTATCTTCATTTTAACCGTGTCCTTTTCGCAAAAGGTTCTGTTAAATGGCTTTTAGTATTTGTGTTGTAGACGAGCCAACCTTTTGATTCATGGGGTTTTTATCTTTTAACATCGCCGTTGGGCAACCATTTGGCAGTCGTTATGGACCTCTGGTAGTGAGGCATAGACGCCGTTAAAATGTCAAGTACTAGGTGTGTGTGTGTGTGTGTGTGTGTGTGTGTGTGCGCGTGTGTGTGTGTTTATCAATGTGTTTGTGTGTGTGTTTATCAATGTGTGTGTGTGTGTGTGCTGTAGGAGCTGGCGGTGTCGGTGACGGAGGAGTTCATCGAGTATCTGACAGAGGGCGCTGTGGCCATCGAGGTGTACGGCCACCGGCAGGCCGACCCGGCCCGGAACCCCGCCCTCTGGGACCTCAGCATCATCCAGGCCAAGACGCGGACCCTCAGAGACCGGTACGCATGCACTCACACACACACACTGTCTGTCTGTCTGTCTGCCTGCCTGTCTGTCTCCATCTCTGCCTGTGTGTCTGTCTGTCTGTCTCACACATGAATACAAAAAGAGTCTCCTCTAATTATCGTCAGACAATTGTCTGGTGAGCTCAGAAGTCTCCCTCTCCGCTGGGTTAAGGCTCTGCTTGATGTTGTTGTTGTGGTGGTCGTCGTCGCCCCCTGCAGGTGGAGCGAGGTGACGCGCCGCCTGGAGCTGTGGGTTCAGATCCTGGAGATCAACGAGCAGGGCGAGTTTGTCCCCGTGGAGGTGGTGCCCGCCAAGGACGTGTGCACCGGGGGCATCTTCCAGCTCAGACAGGTGATCACGCTAATACACAAATACACATAGTAAGACCTCACGTGTGAATTCAGCTTTTAATTTTCACCAAAGCAACGGGAAGAAGACCTTCCGGCCGATTATGTTTACTTGTTGTTTCTTAGTTAGTTGTTTCCCCACAATGCATCACCATCGCAGCTCTCCACATGGGGGCAGCAGTAGCCCAGGAGGTAAGAGCGGTTATCTGGCGACAGGAAGGTTGCTGGTTTGATCCCCGGGCTCCTCCGCCTCCTAGCTAAGTGTGGAGGTGTCCCTGAGCAAGACACCACCTAACCCTACCTGCTCCTCCTAGCTAAGTGTGGAGGTGTCCCTGAGCAAGACACCACCTAACCCTACCTGCTCCTCCTTGCTAAGTATGGAGGTGTCCCTGAGCAAGACACCACCTAACCCTACCTGCTCCTCCTAGCTAAGTGTGGAGGTGTCCCTGAGCAAGACACCACCTAACCCTACCTGCTCCTCCTTGCTAAGTATGGAGGTGTCCCTGAGCAAGACACCACCTAACCCTACCTGCTCCTCCTAGCTAAGTGTGGAGGTGTCCCTGAGCAAGACACCACCTAACCCTACCTGATCCCCCCCCCCTCTCCAGGGCCAGTCCCGGCGTATCCAGGTGGAGGTGTGTTCGGTGCAGGACTCCGGCACCATGCCCCTGATCGCCGAGCTGATCCTGGCCGTGTCGGTGGGCTGCGTGGAGATCCGGCCAGCGGCCCCCCTGGGCTCCCAGCAGCAGGACTGCGACGACATGGACAGCTACCAGGTAGGTCTGACCACGTACCCTGTACCTGTGTCTCTATAGCTGGTGCCCCCCCCCCCCCCCCCCCCGCCACTTAGCTTCAGACCACACACCCCCCCCCCCCCCCCCCTTTCTGGTCTCTCTCATTGTTTCGTCAGCAGTAATCCTGTGTTTTGATGGAGGGCTGTACTGTGTGTGTGTGTGTGTGTGTGTGTGTGTGTGTGTGTGTGTGTGTGTGTGTGTGTGTGTGTGTGTGTGTGTGTGTGTGTGTGTGTGTGTGTGTGTGTGTGTGTGTGTGTGTGTGTGTGTTAGGACAGGGATCTGGAGCGCTTGCGTCGCCAGTGGCTGGCCGCCCTGACCAAAAGACAGGAGTACCTGGACCAGCACCTGCAGGCCCTCGTCACCAAGACAGGTACACACACACACACCTGGATACAAGACATAGACACACACACACACACACACACTTGGCCATGAGACACACGGTTTAGCATACACACACACACACACACGCCTGGATACAGGATATTCTCACACACATGCACACACAGTATATACAGTAATGTAGGTTTTTGTGTCTATATTTCTGTGTTTGTAATGTGTGTGTGCGTGTGTGTGTGGTGTTTGTAATGTATGTGTGTGTGTGTGTGTGTTTGTAATGTGTGTGCCTAATATCATGTGCGCGTGTAACAGGAGAAGCTCGTGAGGGACGACATGGAGCGTCGAGCTCAGCTGCTGGAGTGGGCCCTGAACTGCTGACAGATGGAGAGGAACGCCGTCATGGTTCCTCCGCTGGACGCAGCGGCATCCCCGGAGCCCCCGCAGAAGTGGTACGTTCCTGGCGGGGGGGGGGGGCAGTCAAAGTGTTTTATGTCACATGTGGCATCACAACACAGGGCATCTGAACAGCTGAAACTCTATGTAAACATGGCAGGCGACCTAGTATGGCAAAAAGATAAAATATGGCAAGAAGAAGAAACAAATATTATATAATAATATACTAGTAATATATATATATATATTGAGCAGCACATCAAACATAGATGAGATAAAACAATAACACATAATATACATAGATGGTAAAAAAAAATATACAATTTAATCTTGACTCCAGCAGTATTGAATATTGACTATTAAAGCTGTTATCTGCTCTAGTTCTAACGGTCCTATGTCTCGTTGCAGGGTACCCCCTCCTGGGATGGAGATCCATACCCCCGTCCTCTTCCTGGAGCTCAGTGGTAGGTCCACCATGGGGTCCTAGTCCCCCTACACCATGGGGTCCTAGTCCCCCCCGCTTCATCCTGTCCCATCATGATCCTAGCCGCAGCTAACCGTGTCTCGTGTCTCGCTTGCTCCTGTCTGTCTGCCTTTGTGTCTGCGTCTCTCTGTCTGACTGTCTGACTGTCTGTCTCCTCGTGTGTATGTGTGTGTGTGTGCGTGTGTCTGCGCGTCCAGCCGATGACCTGGGCTCCCAGGACCAGATGTCAGCTCCGGAGGCGGGGGGTCTGGATGCCACGCTGACCGGAGAGGACGAGGACGACTTCTTCGACCTGCAGATCGTCAAACACTACGACGACGAGGTCGGCTGGGTGTGACTGAACTGTGTGTGTCCTGTCTAGCTATCTGTGTCCTGTCTAGCTATCTGTGTGTGTGTGTGTGTGTGTGTGTGTGTGTGTGTGTGTGTGTGTGTGTGTGTGTGTGTGTGTGTGTGTGTGTGTGCTCTAAGGTAACACACACACACACACACACACACACACACACACACACACACACACACACACACACACACACACACACACACACACACACACACACACACACACACACACACACACACACACACACACACACACCACAACACACACACACATTAGAATTAGCATACAAATGTTATTGTCATGACGATGTGAATATCAAGAATATCGGTCACGGAAGTTGTACATGACCATGAGCGGAATAAATAAAAATGAAATTCAATTAAATATGAATGTCTAGTCTCATCATATAGAGGTGTGTGTGTGCGTGTGTGTGTATGTGTGTGTGTGTGTGTGTGTGCTTACCTGTCGGAGGCGGTCCAGGGTGAGGATGTTCTCGACCGCCAGCACGCTGCGCAGGTACTTCTCTATGGCCGCCTCGTTGTCGGGCGTCTCAGCGTTCTGGGAGCTGGTGGCCTGACGGGCGAGCAACTCCCTGTCCTCCGAACCGGGGGCGTCCTGGGAGAGAGACACAGAGAGGGAGATGGGGGGAGAGAGAGAGAGAGGGAGAGAGAGAGAGGGGAGAGAGAGAGAGAGAGGGAGGAGTCAGAGAGACAGGCAGACATATCTGCAGTCAGTCAAACTTTCCATCCTTCCACTTCCACCTGTAGGCATCCCTGAGGAATACACCCGACAACTGCCTGCTTATGTTATTAATATTGATTATTATTATGATGATATATAGTCAAGTAGCTTTGGATCTGACAGGCGACCGGCTCCACTGGCTAAATAGTAATAGTATTCTCTATCATGTGCTATATTATTATTATTAATATCATGTTATCTCTAAATATTACCTGTAATACTACCTCTCATCTCCTCTCATCATCATGTGCAATATTCTTAATGTCATGTCCAATACCTCTCCTACATTACCTTTCAACATTATGTGCAATATTCTTAATACTCTTTCTATCAGGTGCAATACGTCCCCTAACCATTATTATTATCACAGTATTACACCCAATTATGACAAATTGTTTTCACCGTCTGAATATCGTATCTTGTTTATCTTATCTTATATCTCCTATATATTTGTATATTTTGACTGTATTCTGTGTATTTCTCTATTGTTTTATTTATTGTACTGTAAGAATTTCCTTCAGGATTAATAAAGTTCTATCTTATCTCATCTCATCTTATCCATCATGGTGTAGATCCCCGGTCATCAACACCCATCACTGGCCCCGCCCCTGGCCCTGCCCCCACTCACCCCTGGGATGTTGGAGACCACCTCGAAGGTGACCCCGCAGCCGGGTATGGAGCTGCGGGTGGACATGCGCTTCAGGAGGTTCTGGGCGAAGCCCGGGCGTCCCGGGTTCACGTGGACGCACAGGCGCTTCCTGAGCACCAGCTGCATCTCGGCGGGGTGGCTGAGCTGCACGGCCACGCGCAGCGTCAGGTAGACACGCTGCTGCTCTGCGTAGGCCCCGCCCCCGGCCCCGCCCCCGCGGCTCAGCTGGGGACACTCGTGCACCGTGGAGTCCCAGGAAGCCTCGGCCCGCACCTGGAGGGACATGGGACACACACGGGTTAGTTAGACACCTGGATACGAGACAGACACACACACCTGGATACAAGACAGACAGACACACACACACACCTGGATACAAGACAGACACACACACCTGAACACAAGACACAGACACACACACACACACAAGACCACACACACAACACACAACACACACACACAACACACACACAACACACACACAACACACACACACACACACACACACACACACACACACACAACACACACACAACACACACACAACACACACAACACACACACAACACACACACAACACACACACAACACACACACAACACACACACACACACACAATACACACAACACAACACAAACACACAACACACACAACAACAACACACACACAACAAGCACACAGTCGTCGTAGTGTTTGACGATCTGCAGGTCGAAGAAGTCGTCCTCGTCCTCTCCGGTCAGCGTGGCATCCAGACCCCCCGCCTCCGGAGCTGACATCTGGTCCTGGGAGCCCAGGTCATCGGCTGGACGCGCAGACACACGCACACACACACACATACACACGAGGAGACAGACAGTCAGACAGTCAGACAGAGAGACGCAGACACAAAGGCAGACAGACAGGAGCAAGCGAGACACGAGACACGGTTAGCTGCGGCTAGGATCATGATGGGACAGGATGAAGCGGGGGGGACTAGGACCCCATGGTGTAGGGGGACTAGGACCCCATGGTGGACCTACCACTGAGCTCCAGGAAGAGGACGGGGGTATGGATCTCCATCCCAGGAGGGGGTACCCTGCAACGAGACATAGGACCGTTAGAACTAGAGCAGATAACAGCTTTAATAGTCAATATTCAATACTGCTGGAGTCAAGATTAAATTGTATATTTTTTTTTACCATTATGTATATTGTGTTATTGTTTTATCTCATTATGTTTATTGTGCTGCTCAATATATATATATATATATATATATAAATATTGTTTCTCTTATTGCTATTTTATCTTTTTGCATACTGTCGCCTGCCATGTTACAAGAGTTCACGTGGACGCACAGGCGCTTCCTGAGCACCAGCTGCATCTCGGCGGGGTGGCTGAGCTGCACGGCCACGCGCAGCGTCAGGTAGACACGCTGCTGCTCTGCGTAGGCCCCGCCCCCGGCCCCGCCCCCGCGGCTCAGCTGGGGACACTCGTGCACCGTGGAGTCCCAGGAAGCCTCGGCCCGCACCTGGAGGGACATGGGACACACACGGGTTAGTTAGACACCTGATACAACAGCAACACACACACACACAAGACAACACACACACACACACACACACACACACAAGAACACACACACACAAGAACACAGACACACACACACACACAAGACACACACACAAGACACAACAACACAAGAACACAAAGGAGCATCTGGCTGGCAGGGGGCGGGGCAACAGAAGGAGTCTCAGTTCCCCGTCGGTCCACCGGGTAACACACTTCAGCTAGCACAACACCATGTGACACAACACAACACCATGTGACACAACACCATGTGACACAACACAACACCATGTGACACAACACCATCACACACACCGTCCTGTACAACACAGTAGATGGATTAACATCCTGTAGAGCTGCTAGCTGGCGCTAATGTATGTGTGTGTGTGCGTGTGCGTGTGCGCAGCTCTCTGGAAGCAGACAGGACCTGTCCTCTAGCTGCCTGGTGGACGACAACAAGGTAACCACGGCAACAAGAACATCCATTGTCTTCTTCACCATTAACTATCCTTGTTTAGCACAGCATGTAGTTCCTCTAACTGCCTATAGGAGACCAGTCACCATTCTAAAGTTAATGGGGAAAGATGTGGCTTAATTCTTCATAAATACTCTTGCTGTCACAGAAGCCACACCCATATTTTGTACAGTCTATGGTCCACCATGACCATATAAACTGTAATGATAAGAATTTCATAGTTAAAACACGTTTAGCCTGCCAGGCTGTTATATACTGTATATGTTCACAAAAACTGATTTAGAGGAAGTTAACATGAAACTTCATTTGGTGTGTGTCTGTGTGTGTATCATGGCAGGCGACAGTATGCAAAAAGATAAAATAGCAAGAAGAGAAACAATATTTATATATATATATATATATATATATATATATTGCAGCACAATAAACATAATGAGATAAAACAATAACACAATATACATAATGGTAAAAAAAAATATACAATTTAATCTTGACTCCAGCAGTATTGAATATTGACTATTAAAGCTGTTATCTGCTCTAGTTCTAACGGTCCTATGTCTCGTTGCAGGGTACCCCCTCCTGGGATGGAGATCCATACCCCCGTCCTCTTCCTGGAGCTCAGTGGTAGGTCCACCATGGGGTCCTAGTCCCCCTACACCATGGGGTCCTAGTCCCCCCCGCTTCATCCTGTCCCATCATGATCCTAGCCGCAGCTAACCGTGTCTCGTGTCTCGCTTGCTCCTGTCTGTCTGCCTTTGTGTCTGCGTCTCTCTGTCTGACTGTCTGACTGTCTGTCTCCTCGTGTGTATGTGTGTGTGTGTGCGTGTGTCTGCGCGTCCAGCCGATGACCTGGGCTCCCAGGACCAGATGTCAGCTCCGGAGGCGGGGGGTCTGGATGCCACGCTGACCGGAGAGGACGAGGACGACTTCTTCGACCTGCAGATCGTCAAACACTACGACGACGAGGTCGGCTGGGTGTGACTGAACTGTGTGTGTCCTGTCTGTATTGTTGTGTTGTTGTTGTGTTGTGTTGTGTGTGTGTGTTGTGTGTGTGTTATGTGTTGTGTGTTGTGTGTTGTTGTGTGTGTGTGTGTGTGTTGTGTGTTGTGTTGTGTGTGTGTGTGTGTGTGTTTGTTGTGTGTGTGTGTGTGTGTGTGTGTGTGTGTGTGTGTGTGTGTTTTGTTTGTGGTGTGTGTGTGTTGTGGTGTGTGTGTGTAACTAGAATGTGTGTCTTGTATCCAGGTGTGTGTGTCTGTGTCTTGTGTTCAGGTGTGTGTGTCTGTCTTGTATCCAGGTGTGTGTGTGTGTCTGTCTGTCTTGTATCCAGGTGTGTGTGTCTGTCTCGTATCCAGGTGTCTAACTAACCCGTGTGTGTCCCATGTCCCTCCAGGTGCGGGCCGAGGCTTCCTGGGACTCCACGGTGCACGAGTGTCCCCAGCTGAGCCGCGGGGGCGGGGCCGGGGGCGGGGCCTACGCAGAGCAGCAGCGTGTCTACCTGACGCTGCGCGTGGCCGTGCAGCTCAGCCACCCCGCCGAGATGCAGCTGGTGCTCAGGAAGCGCCTGTGCGTCCACGTGAACCCGGGACGCCCGGGCTTCGCCCAGAACCTCCTGAAGCGCATGTCCACCCGCAGCTCCATACCCGGCTGCGGGGTCACCTTCGAGGTGGTCTCCAACATCCCAGGGGTGAGTGGGGGCAGGGCCAGGGGCGGGGCCAGTGATGGGTGTTGATGACCGGGGATCTACACCATGATGGATAAGATGAGATGAGATAAGATAGAACTTTATTAATCCTGAAGGAAATTCTTACAGTACAATAAATAAAACAATAGAGAAATACACAGAATAATACAACAGATGTACAGTCAAAATATACAAATATATAGGAGATATAAGATATAAGATAAGATATACAAGATACGATATTCAGACGGTGAAAACAATTTGTCATAATTGGGTGTAATACTGTGATAATAATAATGGTTAGGGGACGTATTGCACCTGATAGAAAGAGTATTAAGAATATTGCACATAATGTTGAAAGGTAATGTAGGAGAGGATTGGACATGACATTAAGAATATTCCACATGATGATGAGAGGAGATGAGAGGTAGTATTACAGGTAATATTTAGAGATAACATGATATTAATAATAATAATATAGCACATGATAGAGAATACTATTACTATTTAGCCAGTGGAGCCGGTCGCCTGTCAGATCCAAAGCTACTTGACTATATATCATCATAATAATAATCAATATTAATAACATAAGCAGGCAGTTGTCGGGTGTATTCCTCAGGGATGCCTACAGGTGGAAGTGGAAGGATGGAAAGTTTGACTGACTGCAGATATGTCTGCCTGTCTCTCTGACTCCTCCCTCTCTCTCTCTCTCCCCTCTCTCTCTCTCCCTCTCTCTCTCTCTCCCCCCATCTCCCTCTCTGTGTCTCTCTCCCAGGACGCCCCCGGTTCGGAGGACAGGGAGTTGCTCGCCCGTCAGGCCACCAGCTCCCAGAACGCTGAGACGCCCGACAACGAGGCGGCCATAGAGAAGTACCTGCGCAGCGTGCTGGCGGTCGAGAACATCCTCACCCTGGACCGCCTCCGACAGGTAAGCACACACACACACACACACACATACACACACACGCACACACACACCTCTATATGATGAGACTAGACATTCATATTTAATTGAATTTCATTTTTATTTATTCCGCTCATGGTCATGTACAACTTCCGTGACCGATATTCTTGATATTCACATCGTCATGACAATAACATTTGTATGCTAATTCTTTGTGTGTGTGTGTGTTGTGTGTGTGTGTGTGTGTGTGTGTGTGTGTTGTGTGTGTGTGTGTGTGTGTGTGTGTGTGTGTGTGTGTGTGTGTGTGTGTGTGTGTGTGTGTGTCGTGGGGTGTGTCTGTTAACAGGAAGTAGCAGTAAAGGAGCATCTGGCTGGCAGGGGGCGGGGCAACAGAAGGAGTCTCAGTTCCCCGTCGGTCCACCGGGTAACACACTTCAGCTAGCACAACACAACACCATGTGACACAACACAACACCATGTGACACAACACCATCACACACACCGTCCTGTACAACACAGTAGATGGATTAACATCCTGTAGAGCTGCTAGCTGGCGCTTATGTGTGCGTGTGTGTGTGCGCAGCTCTCTGGAAGCAGACAGGACCTGTCCTCTAGCTGCCTGGTGGACGACAACAAGGTAACCACGGCAACAAGAACATCCATTGTCTTCTTCACCATTAACTATCCTTGTTTAGCACAGCATGTAGTTCCTCTAACTGCCTATAGGAGACCAGTCACCATTCTAAAGTTAATGGGGAAAAATGTGGCTTAATTCTTCATAAATACTCTTGCTATCACAGAAGCCACACCCATATTTTGTGCAGTCTATGGTCCACCATGACCATATAAACTGTAATGATAAGAATTTCATAGTTAAAACACGTTTAGCCTGCCAGGCTGTTATATACTGTATATGTTCACAAAAACTGATTTAGAGGAAGTTAACATGAAACTTCATTTGGTGTGTGTGTTGTGTCTGTGTGTGTCTGTGTGTGTCAGGCTCGTTGGGAGAGCCAGCAGGATATCTTCATGCCCTCCCAGTTCTACCGGACTCTTCCGCGGCCGTCGCTGTCGCCCTCCCCTCCTCCCCCCGGCCCCGCCCCCACTACGACCGCCACGGCCTCGCCCAACCAGGACCCTGAGCAAGGTAAACACACCACCACCACCAACACCTCCACCACCACGCCACCGCCATCACCACCTCCACCGCCACCATCACCGCCACCACCACCACCTCCTCCGCCACCACCACAACCTCCATCACCACCACGCCAACATCACCACCACCACCACCACGCCACCACCTCCAGTTTAAATGTCCGTGTCACTCGTGTGGCTACACTAATACGTGTTTTATGACCGTAAAGCCTTTCTTTTAAACACGAGGCGCATTTGTACCGTACAGCAATCTCGTTAGTGAGCAGAACATTTTCCTATCGCGGCGATGCTGTAGAACCATCTCCTGGTTCCTGATTCCTCAGCAGAACAGATCAGTACTTCTCTCCCCCTCCCCCCGGTCCAGAGTGGCTCCAAATCTCTCTCCTCCTCCTCTCCTCGCCATCTTTGATTCTCTCCCTCCTTTCGCTCCTCCGAGGCGGTGGTCTCTCTCCATTCTAACACACTGTGGGTTAATCCTGCTCTCCGTCGTTCTCCTTCTGACTGTCAACTGTAATCCCGTCTGTCTGTCTGTCATCTTGTCTGTCAGCTGTCTGTCAATCAATCCGCTAACTCGTCATTCGGCAGCCTGACGTGTTCTGTCCGCTTGGCTACGTCTTACTCGGCGCTCTATCTATCAGCGCTAACTGTCTGTGATTTAATATAGCACTTCTAGACGTGAGCCTGTCCACTCTCCGCTTTCTGCTGCGATTTGTGTAGAAATTAATCAGTTTTGATTCATTTTTAATTGTTAGTTTGTGTTTCTTTGATGATGGTGAATTCAGGTCGTCTGAATCGCCGAATCGTCTGTTTTGGTCCATCTTGGACTTGGCCGTCCGCTGGGCTCGTATTTCTTCCTCGTCTTAATCTGTCCGCTTGCTCTACCTTCCACACCTCTTCCTGTCTCTCTCTCTTCGTCCGCCTTCCTCCCCCCTCCCCTCCCCTACTTCCCCCTCCCCTACTTCCTCCCCCCTCCCCTCCCCTACTTCCTCCCCCCTCCCTCCCCCAGGTCGCTCAGGGCTCGCTGCCTCTTATCTTTCAGTGAAGGCGCTGGTTCCCCAGATGCCCAAACTCCTCAAGTCTCTGTTCCCGGCGCGCGACGACAAGAAGGAGCTGAGGCCCTCGCCGCACACTCAGCAGGTCAGAGGTCATGCCGCTCAGCAGGTCAGAGGTCAACCCGCATGACGGCGTCTAGAGCTCTGACGTATAGAAACGGGCCATTTAGAAACCCCCTCTAGACACCTCTAGAGAGTGAGTATGTAGAAAGGACAGCGCCCCTGGTGTGTGTGTGTGTGTGTGTGTGTGTGTGTGTGTGGTGTGTGTGTGGTGTGTGTGTGTGTGTGTGTGTGTGTGTGTGTGTGTGTGTGTGTGTGTGTGTGTGTGTGGTGTGTGGTGTGCTGTGTGTGTGTGTGCTGTGTGTGTACGGTGTGTGCTGACAAGTGGTTCTGTTGTCGCCTGGCAGCCGGCGGCTCGCATCCTGACGTCACCGGGAGGAGGGGACGAGCGAGCCAGGAGCGACGCGGTGAGAACGCCCTCCCAGCAGCGCTCTCTATCACCATCCATCTTTCACTCTCTCTCCTTCTCTCCCTCTCTCCTCTTCTCTCTCTCTAGTTATCTCCCTCTCTCCCCTCTCTATTTGTCTCCCTCTCTTCTTTCTCTTGTTCTCTCCCTTTCTTCTCTCTCTTGTTCTCTCTTTCTCCTTCTCTCCCTCTCGTCTCTCTGGTTTCTCTTTCTCTCTTCTCCTTCTCTCCTCTCTATCTCTCCTCTCTCTCTCCTTCCCCCTCTTTCTAGTTCTCTCCTCTATCTCTAGTTCTCTCCTCTATCTCTATCTCTCTCTCTCTTCTCTCTCCTCTCTCTCCTCCTCTCTCTCTTGTTCTCTCCCTCTCCTCTCTCTCTCGTTCTCTCCTCCTCTCTCTCTTGTTCTCTCCCTCTCTTCTCTCTCTCTTGTTCTCTCCCTCTCTTCTCTCTCTCTTGTTCTCTCCCTCTCTTTCTTAAAGGATTAAGCCAGTAGTCACACCAGTTCCTCCACTGTGTCTCTGCATGACTCCTCCCCTTCTGTCTCTCTGGTCACACGTACAGACGTGTTGTTGTCATGTTCTAGAGGTCAGCTCCAGTGTCTGCATGCTGTGCTTGTCCTGAAGGTCTTTCTCTCTCTCTCTCTCTCTCTCTCTCTCTCTCTCTCTCTACTCTCTCTCTCCCTGCTGTGTGTGTGTGTGTGTGTGGTGTGGTGGCCGTCGCCATGGTCTCCTTCTCTGTCTGTGTGTGTGTGTGTGTGTGTGTGTGTCACCGTGGTTTCCCGTAGGCCTCTAATCCGGGCCCAAGCGTAGCACTGCCCAAAGACGGGCCGGCGGCGGAGTCTACGGAAGCCCCTCCTCTTCCTGTGCATGACCCGCATGAGGCCACGCCCCCCAGCCCCCTCAGCCAGTCGTCCAGCGGCTACTTCTCCGCCAGTGTTTCCATGGTAACCCTGTCGGAAGCCGCGGCCGGCTGTGACCCCGCCCCCGTCCGTCTCTCCTCCCCCTCCCCTCCCGTCCCGCCCACTGGGCCGAAGGCGACGGAGACAACGTTTACCCATAATGCAGCAGCAGCAGCAGCGCCCTGACAGGAATGGTGTTGGTGTGGCCTCCCCCTCTCAGTATCTCACCACGCCCCCGCTGGCAGCTTGACCAATCACAGCGGCGAGCACTGCGACGGGACAGGACTCGCCCGTCCAATTGGGAGGAGGAGGACGCCGGCGAGCGTTGCCATGACGAGGTGCTTCCCGAGTGGCTGGCGGGAGGGGGCGTGTGTGGTGGTGGGCGGCGGTAAGACCGGGACCGTGCGATACGTGGGGAGCACAGAGTTTGCCGCTGGCATCTGGGTGGGGGTGGAGCTAGACACGCCCACAGGTAGGGCCACACCTTCATCAAGCATCACCGTCATCCTCCTCCGTGCCATCCTCATCATCGTAGTGCGTGCCTTAACGTTAACATTGTTCAGGAATATTGACATAATATTGTGATATCTACTTTCTATTCAAAGTATTAGCAAAATCAATTAAATATATATTTAAATTACTAAATTAAATTACTTATTGTTTATATTTTAGTTATTCTGTTGATTTCTCTATTGTTCTATTCTATTGCTATGGCAACCTGGCACAAGAATTTTCCTTCGGATAATAAAGTTCTATCTTATCTTATCTTATCTTGAAACCGCTTGGAATGTCTAATCACGCTCCCACCCGGTGGTATAATATGTCTCCTTTAAGTCGGTTTGGATAAAAGCAGAGTTTGCTAAAATAATGACTAAATGATGTAAATCCTGATGCTCTGTGAAGTCACTGCACCCTTCTAACAGCCCCCTCCCCCTCCCCCACCAGGTAAGAACGACGGCTCCATCGGCGGACGCCAGTACTTCCGCTGTAACCCGGGTTACGGCGTGATGGTGCGACCCGACCGGGTGCTCCGCCCCGACCGAAACAGCAGCGGCGGCCGTGGTGTCGGGGGCATGGCCGGGGGCGGAGACAAGCGGCAACGCGGCGGGACCCTGCCCCCGTCGGCGGCGCTCTGCCCGCCCCTCCACCACGTCCCCGTGCTGCGTGGCAACCGCCATGGCGACCGGCCGGCGGGGGCGGGCGGGCTGGGCGAGAACCGGAAGTCGTGGAGCAGCTGAAGGCGGGACGGACGGACGGACAGACGTCGGCGGTCACATCCGGTGCGCCGGTTTTTACAGACAGAAGGACGGACAAAGTCATATTTATTTAAGCTAACGGAGACGGTGTTTTTGGTAGATAAAAGACTGAGAGCAGCAGAGGACTCGCTGCGAGGCGATTGGACGGTTGGCGGCAGCAGGAGGAGATCCGATTGGACGACCGCCTCTCAGCCACTTCCTGAACCGCTACGACCACACCTACTGGGCTCCCTTCCCCCCCCCCACTCCTCCATGTGATTAACAGGAGGAAGCCCCTCCCACCCTGCTGTCCCAGCATGCCGGTGTGACCTCCTAAACCCGCCCCGGGACCCCCCCAGGTCCCCCCAGAGGAGTCCTGGTTGGTCTCGAATTCAGAAAACCCCACCGCCAAGCCCCCCTCCCTCCCTCCCCCACACGTGCCTTCATCGTGACAGAGTTTTAATCTCTTACTCCATGAACGACTTTATTTTATTATCTATATTTGTGGAAGAGTTGAGTCTTATTATCGCCGTAAACAACATGAACCTTTCATCCTCACGA
Source organism: Coryphaenoides rupestris (assembly GCA_002895965.2). Taxonomy (NCBI): domain Eukaryota; kingdom Metazoa; phylum Chordata; class Actinopteri; order Gadiformes; family Macrouridae; genus Coryphaenoides; species Coryphaenoides rupestris. The sequence continues at coordinate 114,591 of PIJE02000669.1, read as the reverse complement.
ATGACTTAATTCACTTTTTATTTTTTGTTTTGAGCGCACCGCGTTTTATTAAGTGTGAGGTGATCTCAGAGACTGCGAGGAGAGTGTGTGCGTGTGCGTGTGTGTGTGTGTGTGTACAGTCTTGGTCGTGTTGCAGGCCGTAAGCAGCAGCAGCAGGAGGAGGTGGAGGAGGTGGTGTGTTTTTAACGGGAGATGTGTAATGTGTGTCTGGAGCTGGGCTGACACCAGAGAGGAGACGGAGACGTCTGAGTGGCCGTCTCTCGCTCTCCAGGTGACGCCAGCCAACGGGAGCTCATCGGTTGCCTTGTCGTCCGTTGTTACGAACACGCGTGTGAGCGTCCGCGGAGCAAATCGCGGCGTCAGCTCAGCTCGCGCAGCCGGGAAAACTCGCTTTCTTGCAACGCACGGGTTAAGGAAAAAACGCACACAAAAGTGAGCGTGTGACGTGAATAAAGAGGAACGGGAGCCTCTGAACTGCTTCAGCAGCGTTTATCCGTCGCGTTGCCGTAGCGATGAACGATTGCGCGGGGAATCCAAGTCGACAGAGAGAATCCTCCTCTGGGAGTCTCTGGTGCTCGTGGAAAAAAGATCCTTTATTTATACCCCTCAGCACCCGGACGGCCGTTGTCCCGTTGTGCCAAGTGTTGCCGTGGTCGCTACGGTTGTTGCCGTGTGGAGTCGTGTTGTGTTGTGTTGTCCTGTTGTTGTGTTGCTGTGTTGTTGTTGTTGTTGTGCACGGTGTGGCTGGGCCGGGTGAGTTGGACCTGGGAGAAGTTCTTTTTTCGTTTTCTTGCAAACCTGCCGGACTGCAAACGGAATCGGAGGCGCAATCTCTACTATGCATCGATTCTTGGTGTCGTGCGAGCGAGTTTTTTGTCGTCTGTCGTTCTTTCATTTCACCGCCTAACTGGGAGACCGAGGCGTTCGTTAAACTCTTAAATGGCGTTGATGATGAGGAATAGAAGAAAATAGATTTTGGAGTGTGTGTGTGTTTGTGTATCATATTTGTGGGAGTTTTTCTGTTGTACATTCCATAAGAACGTCATGTCCTCGTAGCTCCGCCGTGTGGGACACCTGACAAAGCTTCCCTCGTTACCTACATACACACACAGGGTGAAGCACAAACCCATGTAATATCCTGTAATATATATTATATTATATTATATATATATTATATATATATAATATATATATATATATACTGCAATACTCAAGTGTCTCATCTGAAACATTATCACAGATAATAAGACCATATCTACCTGTGCCTGTTGCGGTCCAGTTCTCATACCCCGATAGTATTCCCACTTATCTATTATTTTTATTATTATCATAATTACTCTAATTATTATTATTAGGGTATAGGACCATGTTGGGTGATGACACTGACGGTGATGAAGGCCTTGACCCGGTCGAACTGTCACGGACGCTCTGTCTGTCAGAGTAAAAGCCTTTTGCACGGGCGCCCATTCCTGTGTTCATGTGCAGAACGGAGAGTTCCTCTAAAAGCCTGCTATTAGCCCAGACGTGACATCAGGATAGTGTACTCTCCTGCTGACATGCCTCAGAATGAGGCCTATATCCAAGAAGATATATTTATTAGACTGCAATATATTAGAACATGCTCATTGTGGCCTTGTTAGGCCCCATCTGTGTTTGACTTCGAGGCTCACTCTTACTCTCTCTCCCTCTCCCTCTCCTTCTCTCCTCTCTATTCTCTCTCTTCTCTCTCTCCTTCTCTCCCTCTTTCTAGTTCTCTCCTCTATCTCAGTTCCTCCACTGTGTCTCTGCATGACTCCTCCCCTTCTGTCTCTCTGGTCACACGTACAGACGTGTTGTTGTCATGTTCTAGAGGTCAGCTCCAGTGTCTGCATGCTGTGCTTGTCCTGAAGGTCTCTCTCTCTCTCTCTCTCTCTCTCTCTCTCTCTCTCTCTCCCTGCTGTGTGTGTGTGTGTGTGGTGTGGTGGCCGTCGCCATGGTCTCCTTCTCTGTCTGTGTGTGTGTGTGTGTGTGTGTGTGTCTGTCACCGTGGTTTCCCGTAGGCCTCTAATCCGGGCCCAAGCGTAGCACTGCCCAAAGACGGGCCGGCGGCGGAGTCTACGGAAGCCCCTCCTCTTCCTGTGCATGACCCGCATGAGGCCACGCCCCCCAGCCCCCTCAGCCAGTCGTCCAGCGGCTACTTCTCCGCCAGTGTTTCCATGGTAACCCTGTCGGAAGCCGCGGCCGGCTGTGACCCCGCCCCCGTCCGTCTCTCCTCCCCCTCCCCTCCCGTCCCGCCCACTGGGCCGAAGGCGACGGAGACAACGTTACCCATAATGCAGCAGCAGCAGCAGCGCCCTGACAGGAATGGTGTTGGTGTGGCCTCCCCCTCTCAGTATCTCACCACGCCCCCCGCCGGCAGCTCGACCAATCACAGCGGCGAGCGCTGCGACGGGACAGGACTCGCCGTCCAATTGGAGGAGGAGGACGCCGGCGAGCGTTGCCATGACGAGGTGCTTCCCGAGTGGCTGGCGGAGGGGGCGTGTGTGGTGGTGGGCGGCGGTAAGACCGGGACCGTGCGATACGTGGGGAGCACAGAGTTTGCCGCTGGCATCTGGGTGGGGGTGGAGCTAGACACGCCCACAGGTAGGCCACACCTTCATCAGCATCACCGTCATCCTCCTCCGTGCCATCCTCATCATCGTAGTGCGTGCCTTAACGTTAACATTGTTCAGAATATTGACATAATATTGTGATATCTACTTTCTATCAAAGTATTAGCAAAATCAATGAAAAATATATATACAGTATATATTTAAATTACTAAATTAAATTACTTATTGTTTATATTAAAAGTCGTGCAGCAGAAGTTTTTTAGCCTTTCCAATTTTGATTGCTTGCTTCGACTATTCTCAACCTCACGTCTTAAAGGACTCCTATTATACCACCAGGAGTGCACCCAGTGGACTGGTAGGCTGATCTATCCAGCATACTTCTAGGTGGACACTTCCACTGGTGATGTCAAAAAAGATTATTATTATTATCACAGTATTACACTTCAATTATGCCAAGTTGTCTTCGCCGTCTGAATACCTTATCTTGCCTATATATTTATATATTTTGACTGTACATTTGTAAATCTGTTAGTTTATTTTTATTATTCTGTTGATTTCTCTATTGTTTTATTCTATTGCTATGCAACCTGGCACAAGAATTTCCTTCGGGATTAATAAAGTTCTATCTTATCTTATCTTATCTTATCTTGAAACCGCTTGGAATGTCTAATCACGCTCCCACCCGGTGGTATAATATGTCTCCTTTAAGTCGGTTTGGATAAAAGCAGAGTTTGCTAAATAATGACTAAATGATGTAAATCCTGATGCTCTGTGAAGTTCACTGCACCCTTCTAACAGCCCCCTCCCCCTCCCCCACCAGGTAAGAACGACGGCTCCATCGGCGGACGCCAGTACTTCCGCTGTAACCCGGGTTACGGCGTGATGGTGCGACCCGACCGGGTGCTCCGCCCCGACCGAAACAGCAGCGGCGGCCGTGGTGTCGGGGGCATGGCCGGGGGCGGAGACAAGCGGCAACGCGGCGGGACCCTGCCCCCGTCGGCGGCGCTCTGCCCGCCCCTCCACCACGTCCCCGTGCTGCGCGGCAACGCCATGGCGACCGGCCGGCGGGGGGCGGGCGGGCTGGGCGAGAACCGGAAGTCGTGGAGCAGCTGAAGGCGGGACGGACGGACGGACGGACGGACGTCGGCGGTCACATCCGGTGCGCCGGTTTTTACAGACAGAAGGACGGACAAAGTCATATTTATTTAAGCTAACGGAGACGGTGTTTTTGTAGATAAAAGACGAGAGCAGCAGAGACTCGCTGCGAGGCGATTGGACGGTTGGCGGCAGCAGGAGGAGATCCGATTGGACGACCGCCTCTCAGCCACTTCCTGAACCGCTACGACCACACCTACTGGGCTCCCTTCCCCCCCCCCAGGAGGAAGCCCCTCCCCCCTCCTCCCACCCTGCTGTCCCAGCATGCCGGTGTGACCTCCTAAACCCGCCCCGGGACCCCCCCAGGTCCCCCCAGAGGAGTCCTGGTTGGTCTCGAATTCAGAAACCCCACCCCCAAGCCCCCCTCCCTCCCTCCCCCACACGTGCCTTCATCGTGACAGAGTTTTAATCTCTTAACTCCATGAACGACTTTATTTTATTATCTATATTTGTGGAAGAGTTGAGTCTTTTATCGCCGTAAACAACATGAACCTTTCATCCTCACGAATGACTTAATTCACTTTTTATTTTTTGTTTTTGAGCGCACCGCGTTTTATTAAGTGTGAGGTGATCTCAGAGACTGCGAGGAGAGTGTGTGCGTGTGCGTGTGTGTGTGTGTGTGTGTGTACAGTCTTGGTCGTGTTGCAGGCCGTAAGCAGCAGCAGCAGGAGGAGGTGGAGGAGGTGGTGTGTTTTTAACGGGAGATGTGTAATGTGTGTCTGGAGCTGGGCTGACACCAGAGAGGAGACGGAGACGTCTGAGTGGCCGTCTCTCGCTCTCCAGGTGACGCCAGCCAACGGGAGCTCATCGGTTGCCTTGTCGTCCGTTGTTACGAACACGCGTGTGAGCGTCTGCGGAGCAAATCGCGGCGTCAGCTCAGCTCGCGCAGCCGGGAAAACTCGCTTTCTTGCAACGCACGAGTTAAGGAAAAAACGCACACAAAAGTGAGCGTGTGACGTGAATAAAGAGGAACGGGAGCCTCTGAACTGCTTCAGCAGCGTTTATCCGTCGCGTTGCCGTAGCGATGAACGATTGCGCGGGGAATCCAAGTCGACAGAATCCTCCTCTGGGAGTCTCTGGTGCTCGTGGAAAAAAGATCCTTTATTTATACCCCTCAGCACCCGGACGGCCGTTGTCCCGTTGTGCCAAGTGTTGCCGTGGTCGCTACGGTTGTTGCCGTGTGGAGTCGTGTTGTGTTGTGTTGTCCTGTTGTTGTGTTGCTGTGTTGTTGTTGTTGTTGTGCACGGTGTGGCTGGGCCGGGTGAGTTGGACCTGGGAGAAGTTCTTTTTTCGTTTTCTTGCAAACCTGCCGGACTGCAAACGGAATCGGAGGCGCAATCTCTACTATGCATCGATTCTTGGTGGTCGTGCGAGCAAGTTTTTTGTCGTCTGTCGTTCTTTCATTTCACCGCCTAACTGGGAGACCGAGGCGTTCGTTAAACTCTTAAATGGCGTTGATGATGAGGAATAGAAGAAAATAGATTTTGGAGTGTGTGTGTGTTTGTGTATCATATTTGTGGGAGTTTTTCTGTTGTACATTCCATAAGAACGTCATGTCCTCGTAGCTCCGCCGTGTGGGACACCTGACAAAGCTTCCCTCGTTACCTACATACACACACAGGGTGAAGCACAAACCCATGTAATATCCTGTAATATATATTATATTATATTATATATATATATATATATATATATACTGCAATACTCAAGTGTCTCATCTGAAACATTATCACAGATAATAAGACCATATCTACCTGTGCCTGTTGCGGTCCAGTTCTCATACCCCGATAGTATTCCCACTTATCTATTATTTTTATTATTATCATAATTACTCTAATTATTATTATTAGGGTATAGGACCATGTTGGGTGATGACACTGACGGTGATGAAGGCCTTGACCCGGTCGAACTGTCACGGACGCTCTGTCTGTCAGAGTAAAAGCCTTTTGCGTTTTACTTTATAATATTTATATTGATTTTAGAGATGCCTTTTACTGTGGCGAGCGGTGCGATAATTAAGCCTTTTTTTAAATGACTATTGCACAAAGTGATTCTGTGAGATCTGCTGCTGTTATTCTTGTAAATGTCCCTGTAAATTAATCAAATGATTTATGTAGCTGTCGTGCGGAAGCATGAATAGTTAACTAACCGGAGCTCTTGAGTCCGTTTACCCGTTCAAACTCAGACGTGGAACGCTTTATCCATTTAAATCTCATATTTCCGTAATGGTTGCACACGTGGGTTAATTAAATGAGTCTGAAGTTGAACAAGTCAGTGCGTTTGGTTGTGTGGCCAAAATAACGATGAAGAATTATAATCGATTAAAAGGCACTTTTGCTGCGCGCGCGCGTGTGTGTGTGTGTGTGCGTGCGTGTGTGTGTGTGTGTGCGTGTGTGTGTGGACGTGAAAGAGAGAGCGGATGTGAATGAAGTTCGCGTTGGGAAGCGATCCAACAACCTCCTGTCTGATAGCGAGACCCAGGGGGGGCCGGAGAAAAGCCATTCAAGGTTGTCGAAGGAACCTAATGGAGTAATTACCGAGGAGTCGTCTACCGTAATGGAGTCTGATGGTGGAAGGGTCCATCCGTCATGCAGGGACCCCCCCTTCAGTGGATCATGTGCTCTGAGGACCTCTAGATCCATCATCTACTCTGCGATGGGCTCTTTAAACCCATGTCCTCGATGTGCTCTGGTGGGCTGGTAGTCGTTCTTTGAAAGGAGAAGAGTTTGTTGTATTTCCATTGGTGGGCTTGAGGAAAGAGGAGGAAGAGGAAGAGGGGAAGTTGGCCGATGGGTTTATTGGCTGTCGATGTCGTGTTTGAGGAGGTCAGCGTTGATTGGCCGTCGTGTTAGAGGAGGTGGTGAGGATGGATTGGCTGGCAGGTTGCAGGTTGTCGGGTTGATGAGGAAAGTGATTGGTTGGTTTTAGGCAGAGCCAACAGGTGGTTGTTTGACAAGTGGATTTTTGGGATGTTTGTCAGGCTCTTGTTGTTGTTGTTGTTGATTATTTTTGATTATTTTGTGGTCTCTAATGTGGTCAGAGAAGGCAGGAAAATATTCGTTTGCTTGTTTGTTGTTAAGTTAAAGGTGTGTGTGTGTGTGTGTGTGTGTTTGTGTGTGTTGGTCATGGTAGGATTTGTCCCAACTTATGACCAGTAAGGAAGGGAGTTATGGGGGGGGGGGGGGGTATGGTTGGAGTCGGCCATGTTGGTGGATGACCGACCGCCGGCGACCCTTTAAGGCCTGCGCTGCCAATACTAAGGTTGCCAGGGATACCAGGTTACCGTGGTACCCGGGGATACCGTGGTGCCAGGGTTACCATGGTGACCGTGGGTGGGGGGGGAGTGTTTGAGATCACGCCAGACTTCCAGATCACTCTGAGTGACTCTGTGGCTCACAGGTCATGTTTGTTCTTCCACACTTTATCGTTCATATCAAACGTTTTCAAAATTCAACTCCAATTGGGACGAGTGCATTTCAGACGCTACGCGTGGCTTGGTTCATTATTGTTTTATTCTTTTTGCGTTGAGTTTTGTTTTGACGTCGAGTCTCTTATCGAGCGAGAGTCTCTCCCCCATTTTGATGCTGTGTTCACACGACTAAAAGTGTTTTGCGGTGTTTGTTTGTTTTGTTTTTGTTCTGTTCGGCGACGTTTGTTGCCGTCGTCATTCATTCGGTCTCATGTCATGAATCTGTGCGGGCCACACGTTGGCTCCACCAATCAGAAACCCCCCCCCCCCCCCCCACCCTTTCCTGTGTGTGTGTGTGTGTGTGTGTGTGTGTGTGTGTGTGTGTGTGTGTGTGTGTGTTGTGTGTGTGTGTGTGTGTGTGTGTGTGTGTTGTGTGTGTGTGTGTGCCCTCACCCGCAACGCAAACGTCCAGGGAGGGAGGGACCACCATCCCGAGACCAAAACATTCAACAGGAACTCCCGGGGGGGGGGGGGGGAAACTCATCGACATTCTTTCAGACCGTTCCATCTACCGACACACCCCCCTGGCCCTGGCCCCGCCCCCCCCCCCCCAAGTCACGAGGTTTAAGCCATACGGACGAGAATCCACCACATCCAACCAGGACACACCACCAACTAGTAGCCATGTTACTGCCTTGTTCTGAGTTCTGGTTCTTCTCGGCGGCGTGGTCGTCTCTCCGACTGTGTGGCACATCAACCAGCAGCAGTATTGGTCCTCCGCTCCAGGACAACGCGATCAACTCCCAGAACCTCACACACTACGGACGGAACGGAAACCGCTTCTGATCCAACGGGACTCGCAATGCGGCCGCAGTCCGACGGTTGTATTTCAAGGTGCTTCGCGACTCTCGGTCTCTCTTTACGTCTTTACTGCGGTGATCTGGTCGAACCGGTCCTAACGCTCCTGCAGCGGCGGCGCCCCCTAGCGGCGAGTGAGTCCAGAACGACGCGTCTCCTGCCTTGCCAAAGGCTCCTCGCGGTGCTTTTCTGTTCTTTATATTCCACAGCCGGCATTTTATTTCAAAGTGCGACCACCATTGTCTAATATTTATTTGAACGTTTGTCTATAATTTCCTGCTGTCAACTCTTAGTTACGGTTAGCAACGGTTTTAACGCAAGGCTTCAGTATTGTTCAGTTATGTCGCGCGGAATGAAACCCTAGTAGCTACCGACCACATGGGTTCCGCACGGCGACCCCTGGTGGCTGCAGCCGCACCTTACGGAGTCTGAGGTGTGATTTTATTTTTATTTTATTTTTTATTTTTTTCCCCCACATGAGAGACACAATAAAACGACAATTGATGAGAATCAAAGTAAAAAAGTATGGTCCTTCCGTTCAAAATAATCTCACGTGGCTCACTTAAACGAGTCGGTCTGGCAGTATTATATTTGTAGGTTATGATAAAAAAAAGCAGTCGATTATTACTCAGGAAACAATGCAGCCAGCAGGTGCCGCCCACTTGTGGGGTTTCCTCCTGAGACCCGTGGATCTGTGGATCTCCCCGTGTAGCTGCGGGGGGGTGGTGGTGGTGGTGCTCTGCGTGCCGGCCCAGTGTTCTCTCTCAGGACCTCCAGACAACCCCCCCTGCCCCCCCCAACACTGCCCCACCAATGCCCTCCTCCACAGCTCGCCCTCTCCTGGGACCCGGTGGTACCAGTGAGCCCCCCCCCCACCCCCAAGGTGGATAAACTCTGGCTGATACACCTCCCCTCACCGCCTCCCACCACCCGGCCTCTCGTCAGCTAATCAGGGCTTCACCTCGAGGTCACATCACTAAACGTCTAAACACTAGGGAAACGGTTCAAGTGCCTGTCAGGTTTAGACTGAGCCTGAGGACTGGAGAGGGACTGGTGAAGACCGGTTGCCCTCCCGACTTGGGCTTGGGGACGCGAGTCGGCACTACACCGTTCGTCTTCCGCGCTAAAAGCGTCCCCCGCGGGCTGCAGGGAGAACCACGCCCCCCCCCTGGTGGACGTGTCGGAGCTCAGATGTTTCAGAGCACAGTCATCGAGGCTGAGTCCTAAAACCAGATTGAGTCCATGGTTGATACCGGTCCACGGGGGGGGGGGAGGGGGCAAAGGTAGAATGAAGCCAAGCTAAACTCTGCTTCAGAACCCAGGTCCAACTCGTGCTGCACTGCTGATGCTCCCCCCCCTCCCGACCACTAGAGGGCAGTGTTCACGGGTCTTTAGCTGGTGCCGATCGTCATCGAGCTGATGTAACGTGGGAACGGTTGACCTGTATGACCTCTGTGTATACCGGAGCGTACGAGACTCGCGAACCCCAGAGCACAAGTTTGGGCTTTGAGTAATTGAATTGTTTTGTGTAATTCTATGCTGCAATCCAAAGAATAATCATGTTATAATTCATTTATAATTTCCATCTTTTATCACCTGGACAATAATCTCCCTGATAAGACGAAAATAAAGAGGAAAAAAAGAGAACATTGTGAGATGTTTTGCTTTTCATTTGTTCTGAGGACTAAAGAGCTGAGCAGATATAATATATATACTGTATAGATCAGCCTACCAGCCTAACCAGTGGACCGTACTGTACTGTAGCAACTGGTAGGCTGATCTATCCACCATACATCTGCGTGGAGACTCCCACTTGTGATGTCAGTGTGGGGGGAGGGGCCGTTCCAAGTGGTTTTTGAAACCGTATGTAGGCGTTATAATAGCACACCTTTAAAGACAAAAGCCGGATGTTTTCCGTCCAGTGGTAGACGTTCTTTATGGTACGTTTCTCCTCGGAGTTCAGAAGCCCTCGCAGCCCCACACACACACACACACACACACACACACACACACACACACACACACACACACACACACACACACACACACACACACAAAATGCAGACCTCAGCTAGAGAGCGTTCAATAAAAGAAACTCAAGGTTGTGTGTGTGAGAGATTGATCCTCAGTTCAGACATTTTTAACCACTTTAATTCCCTGGCGGATACAACAGCGATAAAAACAGTTTCAAATTAAATCAGGATTTTAACAGATGAAAAAAAAGAAAAGCAATAAAAGGCATATGTAGCTCTTCTACATATCGATTACAAAACAGTCTACTGTCCAAAAAGGCACTAAACAGTGACACAGAGAGAGACAAGCACAGGACCTCCCGATATATATTGATCATTTCAAATGAATCAAACGTCCTCGTGAAGTTTGTTCCGTCATCTGAAGAGTTCAATAAAAAAATTACAAAGTTAAAAGAATTTACACGGACAGAATAATATTTGAAACGATTTAATTCTGATCGATGCAACTTGGCTGGCAGGCAGGCGCCCGTTGGGGGCGGCGGGGGGTTGTGAGCGGTACTGAACATCGGTATTCGTATCGTAATTTCGCCCCAAGTTGCGCTCTCTCTCTCTCTCTCTCTCGGAAGTGAATGTTCCACTTGGGGCTACAATGTGTCGTGACATCACTTCCTGCGCACGGCCAAGCCGGGTCTGTCTCGTCTCTGTTCTGTCGGTGTGACGACGGTTAACCAACTGACACATTTTGTACGTACGTTTGTTTTGCGCAGAGCGGATAATAAAATCTCGGGATTTATTCTTTTTTTTTTGTTTTCTTTCGGCGCTCTCCGTACTGGACTGGACCGGGTGACCAGTTTACCGCGAGCCCCGATTTGGTTGATCTCAGGTTCGTTGTGACGTTCTCAGTTTAAGATGAGCGACAGAGAGAGATGTAGAGCGATGTAGAGCGAGAAATATCTGGTGTCACTGTACAGGTCAGAGGTCAGTCCCGCTCCGCCCGTCGTAATCTCTTTAGCGCCGCGGTTAAAGGAAGACCTTAGAGGCAGATACTGCATGTCACAACAAAACGACACAAACATGGTAACACAGGCATGACTTATAGTCCTGAAACAATCTTTATATATAAAAAGAAAATAATAATAATTCTGACATCTTAAATGAATCACGTGACTCTTTGTTTCTGCTTGGCAGATTTCACACACAAACACACAAAAAAAAAAAAAGATATAAAATATTTTGCAATAGCATTTGTGAATGTATATATATAGATTTTTTGTTTTTGTTTTAACATATTTGATTACAGTACAACATCACTAGCTACGTACGCCTCCGTTTTAGAACACTTGAAGCAGGAGAAAATTCCGGAGTTAAATGAGAGCTTCCTGGCGTCTGTCCGGTGGTCAACGTATATATTCTTGGATGGAGAAACATTTAGTTTTGTAAAGAAAATACCCCAGCATCAACGACAGAAATATTCCCAGAACTCAGACTGTAACACGTGTTTTTTTTTCCTTCTCCAAAACAAAGCTTGCGACTTGAAGATGCTTTTTCAGCCTTGGAAATGGATTTGGTAAAAATCGTAAGATTAGTCGATAGATTATGGATCGTTTAAATCAGGTATCTTTTCCGATATCCTATCCGAGGCCTTGCTTACATTTAGATGCAGTTCAGTTTCACAATAGTTCCGGTGTTTCTAACAGTGCTGGCAGCTTATTGCCACTTTCTTTCCAGTCCGACAGTTTTCTTTTTTACATCTCCTGCATTCTTGTCTTTCACGGAAGATCTAGGAGTCACCCTGGAGGAAATGATGTTGCACCTTTGTGCTTTAAGCATAAAACAAGCCGACGTGGAGAGGTCCCGGAACACACGGAGTCGTCTTGTCCGGTTTAGTTTAGCGCTTTCCAGAGGAACTTGAGTTCAGTGTCCGCCTCCCGCCAAAATCTCCAGCTCTAAGAAAAAGTATTTTTCCCAACGGTGCCTGAGGATAATGGCCGTGGTTTAACGCAAGAATGTAAAGTGTGCCAGAGTTGAAAATATTGTCCTACATGCGTGATTCATCTAGTCCCTGAAAAGTATGGTTGGAAGCATGTTTCTTCCACGTAGAACTGAAAAACCCCAGAGTTTGTGTCTGTTGAATAATAAATCATTTTGAGAAATCTTCCATATAAGAATAATAACTGTTAAACCTGTTCGCATGTTGAAGCAGCGCTCCATGGAGCTGAGTAGTTAGATTACAAGTATTTAGCTTATAAGATTTGGAGGCTGAGGTATTTGTAAATAGTTTATTGTTAAAATAATTGTATTCATGAAAACTGGAATCTTTTCCCCTGATGGCAGCTCTAAGTTTAACCAAACTAGCAAGTTTGCCCGACCTTGCAGTTTGATTTAAGATGACATATAGCTTAGTCTAAATAGCATATTTAACTCGTGTAAATATTATAACTTGCTAGTGTGTAAATAGGACAGCTTGAGTTAATATTAACAGTATAGCATGGTAGTGTTAACAGTATATCTAGCTAGTGGCAACACAAGCAAGCTATATAGTAAGCCAACGGTACAGCGAGCCAGTGTCTGTGGTTTAGTCAGCCAGTGTCGACGGTGTGGAGCGCTTGTGTTTTAATTGGTAGGTCCAGTACACGCTAACGAGGCAGCTCTAGTCTTCCCAATTGTGCTCCAATTTGTTGTGTTTAAATGACGCCACCATCAGCCAATGTGGTCAAAAGGTGTTCATTCTACGTCGTAATTAAGTTTGAGTTGCAGATTAAAGTAGTTGGGGACAGCGGTGCCCCAAATGCTGCGATAACGTTCCCATCGGCTGACGGGTGGTCAGCTTAAGAGGCTGGAGAAATACAAATACGATTGTTTCACCTAAATTAGGCCGCTCCGACAAATGTCACCGTACGGGCAAAACACTGAAATGTATTATCGGCTGGACGTGTGGGGTTTTTTTTTTTCTTTTTCACATGTAGGAGTTGTTATTGAAGGGAACACACCGTTGAGAATTCTCGGCAGAATTGCAACAGAAAATGTCGGTCGATTGTTTTGCCCGTAGGAAGTCGATGCGAGGTTCCTGCGCGATGGCCGGTCAGCCCAAAGTGTCGTACGAGGCGCGAGCTCGCTGCAGATACGCACGACGCCGCCGCTTAGTTACTCGAATGAACAGGAGTTCGCCCTCGTACCGCACTTTGTAGCCTCGACGTTGTAAGCAGGACTATTTACACGTTAATGCGATTCCTACCTTGTTTAATAAAGTTATCTGTATGTTGAAAACGTTATTTGTAATGCCTAGATATCGATACAATTTTAAAAGAGATATGCGTGGTATTTGCATTAATAGAGCACATCCCGCGAGCCGCTAGCCCCGTTTGAGACGTCGACGATCCGAGATGGAGAACGACCCCGGCGACCTGCTGTGGACACGCCGACACGAGGTGACGTCCGCTTTCACTCCCAATTCAATCAGGCCATATAAAAGTGTAAAGCTTATCCGATTGGTTAATTTCTTGACGGGACATTTGTTTCTCGTATTCGTGTCCATTTTTTCTCTCAGCGTTTTCTACAGCGTGGCGTGACTTCGCTTGAACTCGCGTCGCGGGTCGCGAACGTCACAAACGGGCCTAACCTAACCAATGTGCATTTGATTAACATATCTATATAAAAAAATTTACCTTTTTACGGAGTCCTTTTAAGTCCTTTTTAAGAGCTAGTCCTCCAACTAAAGACAGACACACATACAGTTACTAATATCGAGGTTTTCCCGACCGGCCGCACGATAGATTTCTCAATACATCTCCCGATACATCGCAAGATATATTGATTCGTTTCGTTCTACCAAGCTAGCGGAGAGACGGTTCATGTCTCGGTACGTGAGGTCAGACTGGGATCCCGAGGATAACTGGAGAGAGGGCGGGACAACAACATTCGTTTCCTGGAGCGATGAACGCAATCCGTTTCTCTCGATCAGGATTTTCATATGTCTCTCTGTCTCTGGGGCCGATATTCAACACATTGAGGATGGCAGCTTCCCCTGCAGGCTCTTGGCACAGTTAAGGCGTTTGACTAAAACGACACCTTTTGCGTTTTCCGCTCACCTGGCCGTCGACGTCTTGGACCAAAAATCGCTAATATTCATTCATTTCATAATAATGAGCATTATATCAAAGTTAATAGGATTGGGGTTTTTTTGGGGTGTAGCAGTAATGCCGGGGACAGTCTGGTGAAGGAGGAGGTGGTGGAGGAGGAGGGTGGAGGTAGAGCTAAGGACTTGAACAACCACACCCAGACACCAACGCACCTCCGCTCTCTTCCCCAAGCTTCTCTCTCTGGCTCCTCATCTTCAGTCGTCCTCCATCGTTTCTGACTTGATGTCGTTCCCTGTGCTGCCCCCCACTCCGCCTTCTGTTCCCTGATTGGCCAGGGCTAAGATGGTGTGATTGACGGCCGCCATCTCCACAGCCAAGCTGATCGGGTCCTGGACCTCAGTCGGTGAGCTGTGATTGGTGGGCTCATCCTGGAGGGAGGGGGAGGGGGGAGACCAGGACACGCCGTCAGTCTGGAAGCGTCCGCCTGAGCCCCCGCACCCAACAAACAACGACCGGCCTATCAGAGGGTTGCCCCTCTGTCCGGCCACGCCCCCCCTGCCCAAGCCGGGCCAGGCAGCCAACCAGCTGGGGAGAAGAGACGGGACCTGGGGAGAGCGGGGAGCGGGTTAGGAGGTGATCGGCTCCAACATGGCGGCCGCTGTGTGGGCAGGCGGGCGGCGTTGACAACATGCTTACCTGTGTGGGAACGACAGGTCCTATCCGGCCGAGTCCAAACGCTCTGGTTTGCCACCCTCTTGTCGAACACGGAGCCCTCCGAGCCCTGCGGGGACATGGAAAGAGGATTGGTCCTTCTACTGGTGGACGACACTGGGAGCTGCCCAGTACAACCCCAGTCTCCTTCTACTGGTGGACGACACTGGGAACTGCCCAGTACAACCACAGTCTTCTAACTGGTGGTGGACACTGGGAGCTGCCCAGTACAACCCCAGACTTCTACTGGTGGTGGACACTGGGAGCTGCCCAGTACTTTGTGTGCTAATACACCTTCTACAAGCCGCAGCAGGAGGCTGGGTGTCAGGAGGACAGCGTAGCTCCGCCCCCAGCAGGACAGGTGCGGCGGTGCGGAGGACCGGAGGCTCACCTGCTCCGGGAACTCGTTTCCGTCCACCTCGTCGCTGTTGGAGTGGCCGCCGGGACTCACCACGTCCATGCCGTGGCTCTCCAAGATGGCTGCTTCTTCAAAAGACAGAAAACTCACAATAACACATCAGGGGCTCGAACCTCGTGACCCTCGCTTGCACTGCACACATGAACACATGAACACACACACACACACACACACACACACACACAGACAGACACACCCAGAGCACACACACCTAGACACACCCATCACACCTCCACACACATAATGGAATGTGTTTTGCTTGGCAGTGTGGTGTATATTTTATGGATTAACAAAGCTCTAGGCGGTGAAAGCAGAATGTATACTTGCATAACACTGACAGAAGGCAAAATACACACAGGTGTCTCCACACACACACGCAACGTTTCCCTGGGAATACACAGTGTTGCCAAGTAAGGACGGTATAGCACAGTGTATAGAACATATAGATGCAGAGGATATTACCTATGTTCGCACGACGTTTCATCTCCTTGCGTCGGTTAGCGAACCAGTTGTAGACCTTCAGAGACGTGACCCTCTCCAGATCAGAAAGCTTCTTACCTGTCGGGGGGGGGGGAGGAGCTAGTTACACATCCACATGTGAACAAAGACTCTTTCTTGAAGTTAAAACGTTTGCGTCCATCTAAATACTCTCCCTGCGACAAAATCATCAGCTCGTACGATTCCAGTTTATGTTTAGCTCTGGGTTTTTACGAGCCGTGCGGACGCGACTCTTCCTGAACGTTCCGCAGCGTTCGGCGTCCAGCGGCCTACAATATGGACGATGTGTTCGTGAATGTTGAGAAGGCACTTAATCACCAAAACACTCAAACCATTGCGACCAATTTTCCAGCGGGGGTCGGGCGATGGAGAAGACGAGATAAGGAACGCAGTTATGATTCTATGATCGCCGTGCCAGGCAGAAGAAGTGGTGACGGACAACAAAGTCAAAAATAAGATAATTGCATCTCTTCGGAAAATACCAACGTCCGAGAACCACAACTATGAGACAAGTGGCGAAGGGATGTTTAAAAAAATGACCGAAGACGGCCGAGGCTGAGTTTTGTCTCTGAGAGATCCTCTGATGGCGAGTGCTTAATGCGGTGTGGCGACGTTCTCTGTCTGATTCCGTTTGCAAGGACAAACAACCGGTGAGATTATGTTTGGGAAGATCCATCTCACGGATTACAATTACGAGTCGACGTGTTGGGGACATGCGGGGGCTGACGAGACTGATCCTTCAAAGGGTTCTCTGTGCAAACTTTTATCAGATACGTCAGCTGAGCACAAGCCGAGGGCCAAGTAAGGCTAATGCAACGCAACGGGTTCGTGAACTCTGCAGGAAACGTGGCCTTTCTCAGGGCAGAAGTCAGTTTCCTCCCTTAAACTGACTACATTGACTATTGCAAGGGACGAACCACACTGAAACCCAAAGGGTGGGTTTCAGACAAGCTGCATGGACTAAACTGGACTTATTTTCCAATAATTTGACACCCACAACAATCCTGCACTTCTGTATCAACTCGTCATCGGCACAAAATACTCCAGTGATGACCACATTCATTGACTCAGTGGAACTTCACTGCAGTCTGACTTCTATTTACCCGCAGAGACGATGCTATTCACTACGGACCCCCTGCTGCTGTTGCAGGTGAACAGTTATGAATGCTACTCAAGCGGGCCCAGTTCCCAAACACCAGAACTCGGCCACCTTTTCTACTATCAACTCTACACGAGTCCAGCTTCTCACGGATGAATGCCAGCAAAACAAACACGCCTTCAATCACTTCCGTGGCCGACTCCACCGGTGCCTGAGGATTACCATGACTTCCTATGAACTTTAGGCTGTTGCCAAGTCAAATAGCTCAAGTGTAATTTAAGTCACTGAGATGAAAGGCTTTGCACTTTGAGCACAGCCATTTATCACTGATGAATGAAATGAGAGAATACTGTTGATTTGTTAATAATGTTCATTCACACATTGCGAATAAATACTTTTTGAAACACAGCACTAAGGGTTTTCTTGTTTTTCACGATCACATATAAACGCTAAGGTCCGATAATTAAAGTCCCCCCTCATAAGAAACTCGTTGAACAGCCCCTTGCAGTCGTGTGTGTGTGGACGCAGCATTAAAACACAGCATGCATAATGCAGCCAGCATAGCGGCTGCAGTCTCGCAGACGCAAACATTGATTTTGGCATGAAGGCGGAGGCCGATGGAGGCTTTATGATCAGAACACGGGTCGGTACATGCAGGTGTTGTGCATCGCTGCGGTCAGGCTATGTCACGATAATCTTATTGTGAGCGCGATGCTGGCAACGGCTAATCACACTCACACCTGGTGGCCTAATATGTCCCCTTTAAAATTGTGCAGCATCTTACCCGAGCTATCTTGCAAGCAAGTATGAAGTGCTTGAAACCTATTTGTCGTTCTAGTATTCAAATCATACTGTACCGTTATGTAAACGATATACAGTATATATTGTTGTTTCTCTCTCTCTTTGTGACAAACGTACTGATTGTAAGTCGCTTTGGACAAAATCTTCCCGCTGACGCCCCGGCACCCTGGCCTCCAATAGAGCCGTTTCACAGAGGTGTCGTCGTCGCACAAACACCGGTGTCGGTGCTCGTTAGACTAATTGTATGTCTGCTCCTCTTGAGTACCAGGGTGCAGGTGTTAGACGCACCTTCACTTGTTCACCGTGCCGCCCTGTTGCATAAAAGGCTAATTCTTACTCATTATGAGAGTGTAGCACCTGTGTTTGTCCTACGAGGCACCCCCCCCGCTGTGAAAAGGCTCTATTGATCTGCAATAGTCTTGTGATTTAGTAATGTCCTTTGGTCACGTGATTCCAGAAACTAGTTGGAACCAGCTTTAACACACTCTTGTTATTGTGTCATCAAGTCTGAGCAGGCAGACGCGACGCTCAGCCTGCCCGGTGGTTACCAACGCCCAACACGTCCTGTTCTACGGGTATATCCTACCGGGCTTCTGGATGACGGCGTTGCAGGCGCTCGCAATCTCCTCTCTCTTGGCCTCGTCGGGGTACTGGTTGTCACCGAAGTAGCTACAGACAGACAGACAGACAGACAGACAGACAGACAGGGGTCCTTATATAGTCCAGTATCCACCCTCGTGTCGCCCGTTCTTTATCAACACTGTAGGATTTCACTCCTTCAATGCACGTTGTGAACTCTGACCTCACCAGGGCACACATGCTTATGACATACATGCAGACATACATGGTCTGTACTCACCTTATTCTATATTTTTTTCATTCTATATCGTTTTTCATAAATGTTTTATACTGCCTTTTTTATTTTTCATATTTCACATCCATGCTGTTTTTTTTTTACTGTAAATATTGTAAATATAGATTTTCTTGTGTTTGCCATTCTTTTTAAAGTTCTTGAATCTTGTGGGTGTGGCTTTACGATGACGACCGCGTTAGCCCCGCCCCGCCCTCACCTCTCCATGACAGAGAGACACTCCTTCCTCCAGGTGAAGCGGCTGCCCCTCCGCAGGCGGGAGCCCCCGGGTACCAAGCCGAACGACGGCGGAGTCTGGTGCCACTCCACCAGCTCGTCATGAGCCATGGGGGCCGGACGCATGGCCAGGGTGGCACCTGGAGAGGTTGAGAGAGAGAGAGACAGACAGACAGAAGCAGATAGAGAGAGAGAGAGACACACACAGACAGACAGACGCACATACAGGCAGACAGACGCACACACAGGCAGACACGCACCAAAAACAGTGTGGTCAGTGCTTGGTTGTCACGTGTGTGTGTGTGTGTGTGTGTGCGTGTATGTGTGTGTGTGTCTGTGTGTGTGGACCAGATAAGCTGAACCGTTCCCGTTTCATTTCACTGTCATGTGACCCCGGGGGGGGGGGGGGATGTAAACACACAAACGGTCCCTTTTGATTAAAACCCGAACAAAGCATCCATTGTTGTAAGATACTAGATATGGGAGAGACTCTTGCAGCTTCCTTCCTTTCCACATACTGTACGTACCGTGGAAGTCATTACTTGCCGTTCGCTATGGATTAGGACAATTTCGTACTAACTTTAGAAACAAGACGGTCACGACGGTGTCAGGGAAATGATGCTCAAAGCAATGTCCGTTTTTCGACGACACAAATACATCTGCACACACACACACACGTAATTAATATGATAAATCATATCTATATCTATTGAATGCTCGGAAGGGGGTTTTATGTGGACTCGAATCCAATCAATCGTGAGTCATGTCAATATGGCTTTATAGTACAGTTCTCAGCAGTGTGCAAAGTTCTGTGGTCGAGGTGCTGGTTCTGGTTCTGGTTCTGGTGGCTGCTTATTCGGCCAGTATGTCGACGTTTACCTGGGTTGGTCTTCTCCAGCAGGTACCAGCGGTAGAAGGCCCGTTTCTTCTGGTCACTCAGGTCCGACCCCTGCTGCACCAGCCAGTGGGAGATCCGGCTCTGGCTAATCCCTGGAAACGGAGAGGCCGGAAGGACAGGTGAGGTGAGGCGAGGCGAGGCGAGGCGCTCCGCTTTTTAGTGGCCGTGCTCCAATTGGTCCACTCGTGCGCCCTATATATATATAGATATATAGTGCGGCGGCGCACTATTTAGAGCGCCGCCGTTTTGTTTGGTGCGTAATTAGTGGCCTGAATTCCCCCTCCGCCCGTTCCCTAAATAGTGTACTATATAGTGTTCACCATCGAGGTAATGAGGCCGCGAGTGAGCCAGACACCGGTCTCATGCCTGAGACACCGTGGGGCGGAGACACACTGGGCGGAGGAGACACTGTGTGGGGGGCGGAGACACACTGGTCTGCGATACCGGGTGGGCGGAGACACACTGGTCTGAGATACCGGGGTGGGCGGAGCCACCGGTCTGAGACACCGTGTGAGGGCGGAGACACTGACCTGTTACCTGGGCGACCACAGCTTGTGAGATCCGCCTGTTGCCCAGGAAGTTCTTGATCTCCTCTTTAATCACAGCGCTGTCCATCCTACAGAGACGGACGAGAGACGGAGACACAATTGGTGCAGTCACTTGTATTATGGGATGCATCAGGGGGAAGCCTAATCCATAAACCTGCATAAATGAACTGACACGGCGAGAGAAAGCGAGAGAGTCGATGCACTAATGAACATCACTAATTAATTGAACGAATTGGCTCATTTAGTTCAACTAATGACCCGGATTATTTCAGTCTCACAGCTGAGTGGACACCTGCTCTGCGCCCAAGGAGCTAACACAACGTGGAAAGCGCGTTTATACAGGATTATGGATATTTGGTTTGGCCTTCGAGTCACATCTCACACAGTAAGCCTGGTCTCACACAGTAAGCCTGGTCTCACACAGTAAGCCTGGCCTAAAGTTGCCAGGGATACCAGGTTACCGTGGTACCCGGGGATACCGTGGTGCCAGGGTTACCATGGTGACCGTGGGTGGGGGGGGGGGGTGTGGGGGGGGGGGGGGGGGGAGGGGGGGGGGGGGGGGGGAGTGTTTGAGATCACGCCAGACTTCCAGATCACTCTGAGTGACTCTGTGGCTCACAGGTCATGTTTGTTCTTCCACACTTTATCGTTCATATCAAACGTTTTCAAAATTCAACTCCAATTGGGACGAGTGCATTTCAGACGCTACGCGTGGCTTGGTTCATTATTGTTTTATTCTTTTTGCGTTGAGTTTTGTTTTGACGTCGAGTCTCTTATCGAGCGAGAGTCTCTCCCCCATTTTGATGCTGTGTTCACACGACTAAAAGGGTTTTGCGGTGTTGTTTTGTTTTTGTTCTATTCGGCGACGTTTGTTGTCGTCGTCATTCATTCGGTCTTCATGTCATGAATCTGTAGCGGGCCACACGTTGGCTCCACCAATCAGAACCCCCCCCGTCTCGCCACCACTCCTGTGGTGTGTGTGTGTGTGTGTGTGGTGTGTGTGTGTGTGTGTGTGGTGTGTGTGTGTGTGTGTGTGTGTGGTGTGTGTGTGTGTGTGTGTGTGTGTGTGTTGTGTGTGTGTGTGTGTGTGTGTCCACCGCGCAATGACGTCCAGGGGGCCACGCTCCGATGACCTAAACAGAGGTGGCCAGGGGTGCGGTGGGGGGGAAACTCATTCGACATTCTTTCAGACTCGTTCCAGTCTACCGCACCACCCCCTGGCCTGGCCCCCGCCGCCCCCCCCCCCCAAGTCACGAGGTTTAAGCCATACGGACGAGAATCCACCACATCCAACCAGGACACACCACCAACTAGTAGCCATGTTACTGCCTTGTTCTGAGTTCTGGTTCTTCTCGGCGGCGTGGTCGTCTCTCCGACTGTGTGGCACATCAACCAGCAGCAGTATTGGTCCTCCGCTCCAGGACAACGCGATCAACTCCCAGAACCTCACACACTACGGACGGAACGGAAACCGCTTCTGATCCAACGGGACTCGCAATGCGGCCGCAGTCCGACGGTTGTATTTCAAGGTGCTTCGCGACTCTCGGTCTCTCTTTACGTCTTTACTGCGGTGATCTGGTCGAACCGGTCCTAACGCTCCTGCAGCGGCGGCGCCCCCTAGCGGCGAGTGAGTCCAGAACGACGCGTCTCCTGCCTTGCCAAAGGCTCCTCGCGGTGCTTTTCTGTTCTTTATATTCCACAGCCGGCATTTTATTTCAAAGTGCGACCACCATTGTCTAATATTTATTTGAACGTTTATCTATAATTTCCTGCTGTCAACTCTTAGTTACGGTTAGCAACGGTTTTAACGCAAGGCTTCAGTATTGTTCAGTTATGTCGCGCGGAATGAAACCCTAGTAGCTACCGACCACATGGGTTCCGCACGGCGACCCCTGGTGGCTGCAGCCGCACCTTACGGAGTCTGAGGTGTGATTTTATTTTATTTTATTTTATTTTGTATTTTTTTCCCCCACATGAGAGACACAATAAAACGACAATTGATGAGAATCAAAGTAAAAAAGTATGGTCCTTCCGTTCAAAATAATCTCACGTGGCTCACTTAAACGAGTCGGTCTGGCAGTATTATATTTGTAGGTTATGATAAAAAAAAAGCAGTCGATTATTACTCAGGAATCAATGCAGCCAGCAGGTGCCGCCCACTTGTGGGGTTTCCTCCTGAGACCCGTGGATCTGTGGATCTCCCCGTGTAGCTGCGGGGGGGTGGTGGTGGTGGTGCTCTGCGTGCCGGCCCAGTGTTCTCTCTCAGGACCTCCAGACAACCCCCCCTGCCCCCCCCAACACTGCCCCACCAATGCCCTCCTCCACAGCTCGCCCTCTCCTGGGACCCGGTGGTACCAGTGAGCCCCCCCCCCACCCCCAAGGTGGATAAACTCTGGCTGATACACCTCCCCTCACCGCCTCCCACCACCCGGCCTCTCGTCAGCTAATCAGGGCTTCACCTCGAGGTCACATCACTAAACGTCTAAACACTAGGGAAACGGTTCAAGTGCCTGTCAGGTTTAGACTGAGCCTGAGGACTGGAGAGGGACTGGTGAAGACCGGTTGCCCTCCCGACTTGGGCTTGGGGACGCGAGTCGGCACTACACCGTTCGTCTTCCGCGCTAAAAGCGTCCCCCGCGGGCTGCAGGGAGAACCACGGCCCCCCCTGGTGGACGTGTCGGAGCTCAGATGTTTCAGAGCACAGAGTCATCGAGGCTGAGTCCTAAAACCAGATTGAGTCCATGGTTGATACCGGTCCACGGGGGGGGGGGGGGAGGGGGCAAAGGTAGAATGAAGCCAAGCTAAACTCTGCTTCAGAACCCAGGTCCAACTCGTGCTGCACTGCTGATGCTCCCCCCTCCCGACCACTAGAGGGCAGTGTTCACGGGTCTTTAGCTGGAGCCGATCGTCATCGAGCTGATGTAACGTGGGAACGGTTGACCTGTATGACCTCTGTGTATACCGGAGCGTACGAGACTCGCGAACCCCAGAGCACAAGTGTGGGCTTTGAGTAATTGAATTGTTTTGTGTAATTCTATGCTGCAATCCAAAGAATAATCATGTTATAATTCATTTATAATTTCCATCTTTTATCACCTGGACAATAATCTCCCTGATAAGACGAAAATAAAGAGGAAAAAAAGAGAACATTGTGAGATGTTTTGCTTTTCATTTGTTCTGAGGACTAAAGAGCTGAGCAGATAAAATATATATACTGTATAGATCAGCCTACCAGCCTAACCAGTGGACCGTACTGTACTGTAGCAACTGGTAGGCTGATCTATCCACCATACATCTGCGTGGAGACTCCCACTTGTGATGTCAGTGTGGGGGGCCGTTCCAAGTGGTTTTTGAAACCGTATGTAGGCGTTATAATAGCACACCTTTAAAGACAAAAGCCGGATGTTTTCCGTCCAGTGGTAGACGTTCTTTATGGTACGTTTCTCCTCGGAGTACGAACTGCCACACACACACACACACACACACACACACACACACACACACACATCACACACACACACACACACACACACACACACACACACACACACACACACACACACAACACAACACAGACACAAAGCAACACTCAGCTAGAGAGCGTTCAATAAAAGAAACTCAAGGTTGTGTGTGTGAGAGATTGATCCTCAGTTCAGACATTTTTAACCACTTTAATTCCCTGGCGGATACAACAGCGATAAAAACAGTTTCAAATTAAATCAGGATTTTAACAGATGAAAAAAAAGAAAAGCAATAAAAGGCATATGTAGCTCTTCTACATATCGATTACAAAACAGTCTACTGTCCAAAAAGGCACTAAACAGTGACACAGAGAGAGACAAGCACAGGACCTCCCGATATATATTGATCATTTCAAATGAATCAAACGTCCTCGTGAAGTTTGTTCCGTCATCTGAAGAGTTCAATAAAAAAATTACAAAGTTAAAAGAATTTACACGGACAGAATAATATTTGAAACGATTTAATTCTGATCGATGCAACTTGGCTGGCAGGCAGGCGCCCGTTGGGGGCGGCGGGGGGTTGTGAGCGGTACTGAACATCGGTATTCGTATCGTAATTTCGCCCCAAGTTGCGCTCTCTCTCTCTCTCTCTCTCGGAAGTGAATGTTCCACTTGGGGCTACAATGTGTCGTGACATCACTTCCTGCGCACGGCCAAGCCGGGTCTGTCTCGTCTCTGTTCTGTCGGTGTGACGACGGTTAACCAACTGACACATTTTGTACGTACGTTTGTTTTGCGCAGAGCGGATAATAAAATCTCGGGATTTATTCTTTTTTTTTTGTTTTCTTTCGGCGCTCTCCGTACTGGACTGGACCGGGTGACCAGTTTACCGCGAGCCCCGATTTGGTTGATCTCAGGTTCGTTGTGACGTTCTCAGTTTAAGATGAGCGACAGAGAGAGATGTAGAGCGATGTAGAGCGAGAAATATCTGGTGTCACTGTACAGGTCAGAGGTCAGTCCCGCTCCGCCCGTCGTAATCTCTTTAGCGCCGCGGTTAAAGGAAGACCTTAGAGGCAGATACTGCATGTCACAACAAAACGACACAAACATGGTAACACAGGCATGACTTATAGTCCTGAAACAATCTTTATATATAAAAAGAAAATAATAATAATTCTGACATCTTAAATGAATCACGTGACTCTTTGTTTCTGCTTGGCAGATTTCACACACAAACACACAAAAAAAAAAAAAGATATAAAATATTTTGCAATAGCATTTGTGTATGTATATATATAGATTTTTTGTTTTGTTTTAACATATTTGATTACAGTACAACATCACTAGCTACGTACGCCTCCGTTTTAGAAACACTTGAAGCAGGAGAATTCCGGAGTTAAATGAGAGCTTCCTGGCGTCTGTCCGGTGGTCAACGTATATATTCTTGGATGGAGAACATTTAGTTTTGTAAGAAAATACCCCAGCATCAACGACAGAATATTCCCAGAACTCAGACTGTACACGTGTTTTTTTTTTCCTTCTCCAAAACAAAGCTTGCGACTTGAAGATGCTTTTTCAGCCTTGGAAATGGATTTGGTAAAAATCGTAAGATTAGTCGATAGGATTATGGATCGTTTAAATCAGGTATCTTTTCCGATATCCTATCCGAGGCCTTGCTTACATTTAGATGCAGTTCAGTTTCACAATAGTTCCGGTGTTTCTAACAGTGCTGGCAGCTTATTGCCACTTTCTTTCCAGTCCGACAGTTTTCTTTTTTACATCTCCTGCATTCTTGTCTTTCACGGAAGATCTAGGAGTCACCCTGGAGGAAATGATGTTGCACCTTTGTGCTTTAAGCATAAAACAAGCCGACGTGGAGAGGTCCCGGAACACACGGAGTCGTCTTGTCCGGTTTAGTTTAGCGCTTTCCAGAGGAACTTGAGTTCAGTGTCCGCCTCCCGCCAAAATCTCCAGCTCTAAGAAAAAGTATTTTTCCCAACGGTGCCTGAGGATAATGGCCGTGGTTTAACGCAAGAATGTAAAGTGTGCCAGAGTTGAAAATATTGTCCTACATGCGTGATTCATCTAGTCCCTGAAAAGTATGGTTGGAAGCATGTTTCTTCCACGTAGAACTGAAAAACCCCAGAGTTTGTGTCTGTTGAATAATAAATCATTTTGAGAAATCTTCCATATAAGAATAATAACTGTTAAACCTGTTCGCATGTTGAAGCAGCGCTCCATGGAGCTGAGTAGTTAGATTACAAGTATTTAGCTTATAAGATTTGGAGGCTGAGGTATTTGTAAATAGTTTATTGTTAAAATAATTGTATTCATGAAAACTGGAATCTTTTCCCCTGATGGCAGCTCTAAGTTTAACCAAACTAGCAAGTTTGCCCGACCTTGCAGTTTGATTTAAGATGACATATAGCTTAGTCTAAATAGCATATTTAACTCGTGTAAATATTATAACTTGCTAGTGTGTAAATAGGACAGCTTGAGTTAATATTAACAGTATAGCATGGTAGTGTTAACAGTATATCTAGCTAGTGGCAACACAAGCAAGCTATATAGTAAGCCAACGGTACAGCGAGCCAGTGTCTGTGGTTTAGTCAGCCAGTGTCGACGGTGTGGAGCGCTTGTGTTTTAATTGGTAGGTCCAGTACACGCTAACGAGGCAGCTCTAGTCTTCCCAATTGTGCTCCAATTTGTTGTGTTTAAATGACGCCACCATCAGCCAATGTGGTCAAAAGGTGTTCATTCTACGTCGTAATTAAGTTTGAGTTGCAGATTAAAGTAGTTGGGGACAGCGGTGCCCCAAATGCTGCGATAACGTTCCCATCGGCTGACGGGTGGTCAGCTTAAGAGGCTGGAGAAATACAAATACGATTGTTTCACCTAAATTAGGCCGCTCCGACAAATGTCACCGTACGGGCAAAACACTGAAATGTATTATCGGCTGGACGTGTGGGGTTTTTTTTTTTCTTTTTCACATGTAGGAGTTGTTATTGAAGGGAACACACCGTTGAGAATTCTCGGCAGAATTGCAACAGAAAATGTCGGTCGATTGTTTTGCCCGTAGGAAGTCGATGCGAGGTTCCTGCGCGATGGCCGGTCAGCCCAAAGTGTCGTACGAGGCGCGAGCTCGCTGCAGATACGCACGACGCCGCCGCTTAGTTACTCGAATGAACAGGAGTTCGCCCTCGTACCGCACTTTGTAGCCTCGACGTTGAAGCAGGACTATTTACACGTTAATGCGATTCCTACCTTGTTTAATAAAGTTATCTGTATGTTGAAAACGTTATTTGTAATGCCTAGATATCGATACAATTTTAAAAGAGATATGCGTGGTATTTGCATTAATAGAGCACATCCCGCGAGCCGCTAGCCCCGTTTGAGACGTCGACGATCCGAGATGGAGAACGACCCCGGCGACCTGCTGTGGACACGCCGACACGAGGTGACGTCCGCTTTCACTCCCAATTCAATCAGGCCATATAAAAGTGTAAAGCTTATCCGATTGGTTAATTTCTTGACGGGACATTTGTTTCTCGTATTCGTGTCCATTTTTTCTCTCAGCGTTTTCTACAGCGTGGCGTGACTTCGCTTGAACTCGCGTCGCGGGTCGCGAACGTCACAAACGGGCCTAACCTAACCAATGTGCATTTGATTAACATATCTATATAAAAAAATTTACCTTTTTACGGAGTCCTTTTAAGTCCTTTTTAAGAGCTAGTCCTCCAACTAAAGACAGACACACATACAGTTACTAATATCGAGGTTTTCCCGACCGGCCGCACGATAGATTTCTCAATACATCTCCCGATACATCGCAAGATATATTGATTCGTTTCGTTCTACCAAGCTAGCGGAGAGACGGTTCATGTCTCGGTACGTGAGGTCAGACTGGGATCCCGAGGATAACTGGAGAGAGGGCGGGACAACAACATTCGTTTCCTGGAGCGATGAACGCAATCCGTTTCTCTCGATCAGGATTTTCATATGTCTCTCTGTCTCTGGGGCCGATATTCAACACATTGAGGATGGCAGCTTCCCCTGCAGGCTCTTGGCACAGTTAAGGCGTTTGACTAAAACGACACCTTTTGCGTTTTCCGCTCACCTGGCCGTCGACGTCTTGGACCAAAAATCGCTAATATTCATTCATTTCATAATAATGAGCATTATATCAAAGTTAATAGGATTGGGGTTTTTTTGGGGTGTAGCAGTAATGCCGGGGACAGTCTGGTGAAGGAGGAGGTGGTGGAGGAGGAGGGTGGAGGTAGAGCTAAGGACTTGAACAACCACACCCAGACACCAACGCACCTCCGCTCTCTTCCCCAAGCTTCTCTCTCTGGCTCCTCATCTTCAGTCGTCCTCCATCGTTTCTGACTTGATGTCGTTCCCTGTGCTGCCCCCCACTCCGCCTTCTGTTCCCTGATTGGCCAGGGCTAAGATGGTGTGATTGACGGCCGCCATCTCCACAGCCAAGCTGATCGGGTCCTGGACCTCAGTCGGTGAGCTGTGATTGGTGGGCTCATCCTGGAGGGAGGGGGAGGGGGGAGACCAGGACACGCCCGTCAGTCTGGAAGCGTCCGCCTGAGCCCCCGCACCCAACAACAACGACCGGCCTATCAGAGGGTTGCCCCTCTGTCCGGCCACGCCCCCCCTGCCCAAGCCGGGCCAGGCAGCCAACCAGCTGGGGAGAAGAGACGGGACCTGGGGAGAGCGGGGAGCGGGTTAGGAGGTGATCGGCTCCAACATGGCGGCCGCTGTGTGGGCAGGCGGGCGGCGTTGACAACATGCTTACCTGTGTGGGAGACGACAGGTCTATCCGGCCGAGTCCAAACGCTCTGTTTGCCACCCTCTTGTCGAACACGGAGCCCTCCGAGCCCTGCGGGGACATGGAAAGAGGATTGGTCCTTCTACTGGTGGACGACACTGGGAGCTGCCCAGTACAACCCCAGTCTCCTTCTACTGGTGGACGACACTGGGAACTGCCCAGTACAACCACAGTCTTCTAACTGGTGGTGGACACTGGGAGCTGCCCAGTACAACCCCAGACTTCTACTGGTGGTGGACACTGGGAGCTGCCCAGTACTTTGTGTGCTAATACACCTTCTACAAGCCGCAGCAGGAGGCTGGGTGTCAGGAGGACAGCGTAGCTCCGCCCCCAGCAGGACAGGTGCGGCGGTGCGGAGGACCGGAGGCTCACCTGCTCCGGGAACTCGTTTCCGTCCACCTCGTCGCTGTTGGAGTGGCCGCCGGGACTCACCACGTCCATACCGTGGCTCTCCAAGATGGCTGCTTCTTCAAAAGACAGAAAACTCACATAACACATCGGGGGCTCGAACCTCGTGACCCTCGCTTTGCACTGCACACATGAACACATGAACACACACACACACAGACACAGTAACACCCAGAGCACACACACCTAGACACACCCATCACACCTCCACACACATAATGGAATGTGTTTTTGCTTGGCAGTTGGTGTATATTTTATGGATTACCAAAGCTCTAGGCGGTGAAAGCAGAATGTATACTTGCATAACACTGACAGAAGGCAAAATACACACAGGTGTCTCGCACACACAACCACAACGTTTCCCTGGGAATACACAGTGTTGCCAAGTAAGGACGGTATAGCACAGTGTATAGAACATATAGATGCAGAGATGATTACCTATGTTCGCACGACGTTCATCTCCTTGCGTCGGTTAGCGAACCAGTTTGTAGACCTTTCAGAGACGTGACCCTCTCCAGATCAGAAAGCTTCTTACCCTGTCGGGGGGGGGGGGGGAGGAGCTAGTTACACATCCGACTATTGTGAACGAAAGACTGCTTCTTGTAGTTACAAACGTTTTACTGTCTCATCTAATATACTCTTCCTGCCTGCGACAAAATCAGTCAGGCTCGTACGATTGCCCGAGTTTATGTTTAGCTCTGGGTTTTTACGAGCCGTGCGGACGCGACCTCTTCCTTTAAGATGTTCCGCAAGCCGTTCGGGTCCAGCGGCCTACAATCATGGGACGATGTTGTCGTGATGTTGAGAGGCACTTCAATCACCAAAACACTCAAACCATTGTGCGACCAATTTTCCAGCGGGGGGTCAGCGATTGGAGAAGAGCGGATAAGGAACTGCAGTTTAGTTGATTCTATTGGATTCGCGCGTGCCAGGCAGAAGAAGTGGGTGACGGACAACAAAGTCAAAATAAGATAATTGCATCTATTCGGAAAATACCAACGTCCGAGAGAACCACAACTATGAGACAAGTGGCGAAGGATGTTTCAAAAAATGACGAAGACGGCCGAGGCTGAGTTTTGTCTCTGAGAGATCCTCTGATGGCGAGTGCTTAATGCGGGTGTGGCGACGTTCTCTGTCTGATCCTGTTTGCAAGGACAAACAACCGGGTGAATTATGTTTGGGAAGATCCATCTCACGGATTAGAATTACGAGTCGACGTGTTTGGGGACATGCGGGGCTGACGAGACTGATCCTTCAAAGGGTTCTCTGTTTGCAAAACTTTTATCAGATACGTCAGCTGAGCACAAGCCGAGGGCCAAGTAAGGCTAATGCAACGCAACGGGTTCGTGAACTCTGCAGGAACCGTGGCCTTTCTCAGGGCAGAAGTCAGTTTCCTCCCTTAAACTGACTACATTGACTATTGCAAGGGACGAACCACACTGAAACCCAAAGGGTTGGGTTTCAGACAAGCTGCATGGACTAAACTGGACTTATTTTCCAATAATTTGACACCCACAACAATCCTGCACTTCTGTATCAACTCGTCATCGGGCACAAAATACTCCAGTGATGACCACATTCATTGACTCAGTGGAAACTTCACTGCAGTCTGACTTCTATTTACCCGCAGAGACGATGCTATTCACTACGGACCCCCTGCTGCTGTTGCAGGTGAACAGTTATGAATGCTACTCAAGCGGGCCCAGTTCCCAAACACCAGAACTCGGCCACCTTTTCTACTATCAACTCTACACGAGTCCAGCTTCTCACGGATGAATGCCAGCAAAACAAACACGCCTTCATCACTTCCGTGGCCGACTCCACCGGTGCCTGAGGATTACCATGACTTCCTATGAACTTTAGGCTGTTGCCAAGTCAAATAGCTCAAGTGTAATTTAAGTCACTGAGATGAAAGGCTTTGCACTTTGAGCACAGCCATTTATCACTGATGAATGAAATGAGAGAATACTGGTTGATTTGTTAATAATGTTCATTCACACATTGCGAATAAATACTTTTTGAAACACAGCACTAAGGGTTTTGTTGTTTTTCACGATCACATATAAACGCTAAGGTCCGATAATTAAAGTCCCCCCTCATAAGAAACTCGTTGAACAGCCCCTTGCGGTCGTGTGTGTGTGTGTGTGGACGCAGCATTAAAACACAGCATGCATAATGCAGCCAGCATAGCGGCTGCAGTCTCACAGACGCAAACATTGATTTTGGCATGAAGGCGGAGGCCGATGGAGGCTTTATGATCAGAACACGGGTCGGGTACATGCAGGTGTTGTGCATCGCTGCGGTCAGGCTATGTCACGATAATCTTATTGTGAGCGCGATGCTGGCAACGGCTAATCACACTCACACCTGGTGGCCTAATATGTCCCTTTAAATTGTGCAGCATCTTACCCGAGCTATCTTGCAAGCAAGTATGAAGTGCTTGAAACCTATTTGTCGTTCTAGTATTCAAATCATACTGTACCGTTATGTAAACGATATACAGTATATATTGTGTTTCTCTCTCTCTTTGTGACAAACGTACTGATTGTAAGTCGCTTTGGACAAAATCTTCCCGCTGACGCCCCGGCACCCTGGCCTCCAATAGAGCCGTTTCACAGAGGTGTCGTCGTCGCACAAACACCGGTGTCGGTGCTCGTTAGACTAATTGTATGTCTGCTCCTCTTGAGTACCAGGGTGCAGGTGTTAGACGCACCTTCAACTTTGTTCACCGTGCCGCCCTGTTGCATAAAAGGCTAATTCTTACTCATTATGAGAGTGT
Source organism: Coryphaenoides rupestris (assembly GCA_002895965.2). Classification (NCBI taxonomy): domain Eukaryota; kingdom Metazoa; phylum Chordata; class Actinopteri; order Gadiformes; family Macrouridae; genus Coryphaenoides; species Coryphaenoides rupestris. Next base: position 82,981 of record PIJE02000669.1, on the reverse strand, counting down.
AGCACCTGTGTTTGTCCTACGAGGCACCCCCCCCCCCCCGCTGTGAAAAGGCTTTATTGATCTGCAATAGTCTTGTGATTTAGTATGTCCTTTGGTCACGTGATTCCAGAAACTAGTTGGAACCAGCTTTAACACACTCTTGTTATTGTGTCATCAAGTCTGAGCAGGCAGACGCGACGCTCAGCCTGCCCGGTGGTTACCAACGGCCCAACACGTCCTGTTCTACGGGTATATCCTACCGGGCTTCTGGATGACGGCGTTGCAGGCGCTCGCAATCTCCTCTCTCTTGGCCTCGTCGGGGTACTGGTTGTCACCGAAGTAGCTACAGACAGACAGACAGACAGACAGGGGTCCTTATATAGTCCAGTATCCACCCTCGTGTCGCCCGTTCTTTATCAACACTGTAGGATTTCACTCCTTCAATGCACGTTGTGAACTCTGACCTCACCAGGGCACACATGCTTATGACATACATGCAGACATACATGGTCTGTACTCACCTTATTCTATATTTTTTTCATTTCTATATCGTTTTTCATAAATAAACTGCCTTTTTTATTTATCATATTTCACATCCATGCTGTTGTGTTTGCCATTCTTTTTAAAGTTCTTGAATCTTGTGGGTGTGGCTTTACAATGACGACCGCGTTAGCCCCGCCCCGCCCTCACCTCTCCATGACAGAGAGACACTCCTTCCTCCAGGTGAAGCGGCTTGCCCCTCGCAGGCGGGAGCCCCCGGGTACCAAGCCGAACGACGGCGGAGTCTGGTGCCACTCCACCAGCTCGTCATGAAGCCATGGGGGGCCGGACGCATGGCAGGGTGGCACCTGGAGAGGGGGAGAGAGAGACAGAGACAAAGAAAGAGAGAGAAGAGAGAGACACACACAGACAGACAGACGCACATACAGGCAGACAGACGCACCACACAGGCAGACAGACGCACCAAAAACAGTGTGGTCAGTGCTTGGTTGTCACGTGTGTGTGTGCGTGCGTGCGTGCGTGTGTCTGTGCGTGCATGTGTCTGTGTGGCTGGACCAGATAAGCTGAACCGTTCCCGTTTCATTTCACTGTCATGTGACCCCGGTGGGGGGGGGGGGGGATGTAAAACACACAAACGGTCCCTTTGATTAAAACCTGAACAAAGCATCCATTGTTGTAAGATACTAGATATGGGAGAGACTCTTGCAGCTTCCTTCCTTTCCACATACTGTACGTACCGTGGAAGTCATTACTTGCCGTTCGCTTATGGATTAGGACCATTTCGTACTAACTTTAGAAACAAGACGGTCACGACTGGTGTCAGGGAAATGATGCTCAAAGCAATGTCCGTTTTCCGACGACACAAATACATCTGCACACACACACACACACGTAATTAATATGATAATCATATCTATTGAATGCTCGGAAGGGGGTTTTATGTGGACTCAAATTCATCAATCGTGAGTCATGTCAGTATGGCTTTATAGTACAGTTCTCAGCAGTGGTGCAAAGTTCTGTGGTCGAGGTGCTGGTGCTGGTTCTGGTTCTGGTGGCTGCTTATTCGGCCAGTATGTCGACGTTTACCTGGGTTGGTCTTCTCCAGCAGGTACCAGCGGTAGAAGGCCCGTTTCTTCTGGTCACTCAGGTCCGACCCCTGCTGCACCAGCCAGTGGGGAGATCCGGCTCTGGCTAATCCCTGGAAACGGAGAGGCCGGAAGGACAGGTGAGGTGAGGCGAGGCGAGGCGAGGCGAGGTGAGGCGCTCCGCTTTTTAGTGGCCGTGCTCCAATTGGTCCACTCGTGCGCCCTATATATATATAGATATATAGTGCGGCGGCGCACTATTTAGAGCGCCGCCGTTTTGTTTGGTGCGTAATTAGTGGCCTGAATTCCCCCTCCGCCCGTTCCCTAAATAGTGTACTATATAGTGTTCACCATCGAGGTAATGAGGCCGCGAGTGAGCCAGACACCGGTCTCATGCCTGAGACACCGTGGGGCGATACACACTGGGCGGAGGAGACACTGTGTGGGGGGCGGAGACACACTGGTCTGCGATACTGGGTGGGCGGAGACACACTGGTCTGAGATACCGGGGTGGGCGGAGCCACCGGTCTGAGACACCGTGTGAGGGCGGAGACACTGACCTGTTACCTGGGCGACCACAGCTTGTGAGATCCGCCTGTTGCCCAGGAAGTTCTTGATCTCCTCTTTAATCACAGCGCTGTCCATCCTATAGAGACGGACGAGAGACGGAGACACAATTGGTGCAGTCACTTGTATTATGGGATGCATCAGGGGGAAGCCTAATCCATAAACCTGCATAAATGAACTGACACGGCGAGAGAAAGCGAGAGAGTCGATGCACTAATGAACATCACTAATTAATTGAACGAATTGGCTCATTTAGTTCAACTAATGACCCGGATTATTTCAGTCTCACAGCTGAGTGGACACCTGCTCTGCGCCCAAGGAGCTAACACAACGTGGAAAGCGCGTTTATACAGGATTATGGATATTTGGTTTGGCCTTCGAGTCACATCTCACACAGTAAGCCTGGTCTCACACAGTAAGCCTGGCCTAAATTAAACTGGTGCATGACGCTAGCTACTGTAGCTTAGCCTGATAGACATGCAAACATCCTCTGATATGACGCAGAAACTTAGGGATTCAACTCAATCAGGCCCAGTTCCCGAACACCAGAAGATAAGATAAGATAAAACTTTATTAATCCCGAAGGAAATTCTTGTGACAGAGGCTGCATAGAAATACAATAATAAACAATAGAGAAACAGTAGAATAATACAAATAAGATTTACAGTGAATAAGCCTAAGAAAAATATACAAATATAGGTACGATTTTCAGTTAGCAAAACAAGTTGCCAATGGTATTGAGAAGTAGTCGTGATAAGTAGTAGTAAGTGAGCTTAGCCTGGTCCTCCTCCTCACCTCATGAGCTCCTCCACCTTCTCCTCGAATTCGAGGTCTTCCTCGGTGGTCTCGAAGCCGTAGCTCTGCGCCACCACGCCGCCACTGCTGCCGATCATGGCCACAGGGAAGCGTGGCGGGGACAGCTTCCCGTTGGCCATGGCCGCCAGGCCGTTCTCCGCCGCCGCCACCGCCGCCGCCATGGCGGCCGGCGTGGGGGCGGAGGCCAGGAGGGGCGGCGAGGTGCGGTAGAGGTTACCGGGCGACGCCCCGTTGCCGGGGAAGCAGGTCTGGGTGGCTGTGGAGGCGGTGGAGGAGGAGGAGCGCGAGCGCGGGCCGGGCGGGCGTGTGCGCGGGCTGGGCAGGCGACTGTGCTGTCGCTCCAGGCGGTCCAGGGTGTCCAGGGCGTGCACGATCTCTGCCTGCGTCATGCCCGAGCGCCACAGACGCTGCAGCAGGTCGATCTGCTCGATGGTGAACCGCGGCTCCTCGCAGGGCTGGGACATCCTGGTGCGCACAGGGGTCAGGAAGCAGGGGTCAATAGGACAACAGGGGTCAATAGGAACAGGGGCCAATCAGACATGGGTCAATCAGACAGGGGTCAATAGGACAGGGCCAATCAGACCACAGGTCAATCAGACAGGGGTCAATAGGACAGGGGCCAATCAGACACGGGTCAATCAGACAGGGGTCAATAGGACAGGGGTCAATAGGACAGGGGCCAATCAGACACGGGTCAATCAGACAGGGGTCAATAGGACAGGGGCCAATCAGACAGGGGCCAATAGGACAGGGGTCAATCAGACAGGGGTCAATAGGACAGGGGTCAATAGGACAGGGGTGAATAAGACAGGGGTGATTGAGCGTCGCCCAATGCTCGAGCAAAGGGTGCGCAGCCAATGGCAAACTAGCATTCTGGAAAGCACTTGAGGCACCGTTTAGGCCTTGCCCATATCCTCGCATATGGGTATTTCTGAAAACAGTTTCCCAAAAAAAGATTATGTCTCCACACCAGCTGTGTTGTGGAGAATATATCCCAAAGGTTTAAAACGCTGATATAATCATAAGCTAAACATTTGTGTCAAACACGAAACACAACAGAAGAACATTAGGAGCGTTGTGCGTTGATGGGCGTCTTGAGCGTGTCAAACAACCATTACCATTGCCCGGGTGTCACCGTTTTGCAAAACCACCGTTTCACAGAGCATAAGAATACACAGAAACCCTGGAAGACGCTTTTCAAATGCTTTGTTTTACATGACCTGCAATGCTGTGTTGGGGCGGTCGGGACGCCAAGACACAGAAAATACTATGGTTGTTTGTCCAAAGCGACAAGAAGTACATCTGTGTACTTCTACATCTGTGTATCCGTGTTGAGTGTGAAACAACAATATGATCAGACGGTACAGTAAGACAGATTTGAATAGAAGTTTCAAGCACTTCATAATTGCTAGGTTAATAGAGCAAGTTTTAAGCACTTCATAATTGCTAGGTTAACTCCTTGCTGGTAGCAGGTGGCTATAGGATAAGACGCTACACAATGCTAAGTACTATTTTTAGGTGCCAGAACTTAACATACAAGTAAGTGGTAAGAATCCCATAGGGGAAGGGAATTGGAACCCTGGTTGGTTGGGCTAAATAATGCAAATGATGGCCAAAATGATCACTTCTGTTAATTCCTGATTCTGTTCACCTGTGTTGTGTTCTCTCCTTGTTAATCAAGTTCCTCAGATCTGCACCTGTGTAACCTGTGCCGCAAGTTAAAGTCCTGTTGTCACCTGGTAAGGTAAGGAGGGTTTTTATGTCATTTCTTCAGCGTTTGGTTTCAGCACCTGTTCCAAGCCTGACTCCTTAGTACCTTGTTACTCAAGTGTTCTCAAACCCTGGCAGGCCTCGTGCCTTGCCCTACCCCACTGAGAATAAGGAATCAAACTCCTAACCCCGCAGTGCTAGTGCCTTGCTCTAGTAAGACGGAGTGGATGGAGGAGGAAGAGGCCAGGTAAACTCTGGAAAAATGTGTTTGGTTGATTATTTCTCTGTTGTTGTATTGTCTATTGTATGGTATTGACTCATGTTTTGATTTGTTTGGTGGATTGGATGATTGAACTCCATCAGTAACAAAGAACAAACAAGACATATTGGCAATTTTACACCTTTATTCATTTAGTACACCATCAGGAGCCTCAGTCACGGATGCAGGATCCATACGCAGCCACAACAGCCTGGCACCTCCTCATGCTGCTCACCAACCTGGTCACACATTTCTGTGGGATGGCATTCCATTCCTCAACCAGGAGTCGTTGCAGGTCAGCCAGCGTGGTCGTGTTGGTCACTCTGAAACGTACAGCACCGCCCAAGCTGATGCCACAAGTGTTTAATTGGGTTGAGGTCTGGCCTCTTGGCAGGCCATTCCATTCTCTCTACTCCCACATTCTGGAGGTAGTCTGTGATAACCCTGGCTCTGTGGAGGCGGGCGTTGTCATCTAGGGAGGATGGAGTTAGGTCCCAGATTGTGGAGATACGGGATCGCCACTGGCTGCTGAATCTCATCCCGATATCTCACTGCATTGAGATGGCCTTCCATGATGACAGCCTTTGCCATCACTGGCAAAACTCGGCATGTTACTCAATCGGTGCAACAATCAGCATATCGTTCTCCACGTCGTCTCCATACTTTGACCCTGCCATCCAACTTCCGCAGACACCTGGACTGAACACTGAACATGACATTCCCCCACATGTTCAGGCTCCATTGTTGGGGTTGTCGACACCAGCACAAACGGGCCTGACGGTGAAGGGCAGTCATTGCAGGCTTCGTGGTAGCCTTATGAACTCGGAGATTGGCTGTGTGCAGTCTGTTCCTGATTGCCTGATCAGAGATCTGTACACCATAACGTTCTGCAAGCCTTGTCTGCACATCTCTAGAAGACAGCCTACGGTTCCTCTGTGCTGTAAGGGTGACGAACCGGTCTCCTTGGGGTGTTCCTGGGACGCCCACTTGGCAGCCTGTCTCTGACATCACCGCTTTTACAGAACTTGGCCTTCAGTTTGGAGATGGTACCAGGGCTGACTCCAAATAATGCTGCATTGCAACTTGGTTTTGCAGAACACCAGCTTCAGCTTGCCGTTTTCAGATTAGACAAACATGGCATGCAGATGCTTAGAGCAGACACCAAATGTTCAATTCAGTTGGGCGTAGGCCCCATGCACACAGATGCTGCCAATCAGGTGCCTGGAGGTCAAAACAAGTGTGAATACCAACAGGAAAATACACCGTTTAGCATTGGCAGAGAATTTGGGCAAATTTTACTTGGGCGCTACCCACATAATCGGCTGTGCAGCTCATCCCACAAATGCATGAGCCTTACAAGTTGGACCATCATTGTAAAGGTAAATAAACAGGGTTCCAACGATATAAAATACAATGACAATTAGTATTGTTACAATGGAGAAATAAGCGACCAAACTAACTTTTTTCGTGCTCCAACTCTGGACTTTAAGAAAATCATGATCTCCGAGCAGAGACGACCCAGAACACTGCTGGGTAGAGAACCCATTATCTGCTGAACTAACCCACGCATGCACGCACGCCTTACAGCATGTGGTCAGAATCTCAGAACATTCGATTACTGTATGGACGTGCATCGGTCTGTCTACCTATTGTACCCAGTCGCCACGGTAACCTAAACTGCATGAGCTGAGCGTCACGACTACAACCGAACAGACTCCCGATATCAGGACTCCAGATATTGCAGGCCTGAAACCGTAATAAAGTTCTGACAACGGAGTAGATGATCTACAACAACGTCGATCTCTCACTCTGCCTCCCTCCCCACGGCCACGTATTAAAGATGGCTTCACTGAGAACAACCAACTTCATTTCCTCGTCGACACTCTCTGTAAAAACAGCCATTAAACCCCTGGGAAAATGGCCCGTTTAAGCTCCATTACCGAGTAACCACCCCGAGCTCGGCAGAATCCCAGCTAATGATCCAGCCGGGGCGGTGTGGGTGCGTGTCCCAGAGCCAGGCGATGCTAGCAACAGCCATAGCTAACGGCCCACTGCTGAGTCAGGAAAAACTAATTCAAGCGGGAACAGGAGACGGGAAATTACAATCACACCGGCTGACGTGGTTCCTTTCATTCACGCTGTGTGCAGCTCCACCTTGAGACGTGTGCAGCATGTCTGGGGAGGCTGTCATGACGTGATGATGACATGACCACAGGCTAATTAATCACTCGCCAGAACCCAAAGGATTATTAATCAACATCAGACAGAATACAGCCACTGAAACATCTCTTTGGTTAATTTGATTTGTTTGAAGAGATTATCTCCTGGACAAATCCCTTGCTAACCTCGCTCCACGCGCACGTGCGTGTGTGTGTGTGTGTGTGTTGAGGTTGATAATGTACCACTTTATTTTCTCTCATGAGGGCAATCAATTCAAGCCACCACCAATCAGATCTCACCCTCTGACGTAGCATAACTCTGCGTCTTTTCACTCAACCACTGGGGATGGGCCCTGACTTTCTGACTTACTTACTTTCTTTCTTACATACTTACACAGGACCGGTCCTTACAGAGATGGACCTGCGTGAACCTATACAAATTACATTTCTAATTATTAGTGTTGGTGAAATCACGTGAATGTGATCGTGGATCTTGTGTTTGCTGTCCTGTAAATGCAAACAGACCGACGGTTGGAGGGCTGTGGCTGTTGGTGTGTGTGTGTGTGTGTGTGTGTGTGTGTGTGTGTGTGTGTGTGTGTGTGTGTGCTTCGCCCACCCACCCACCCACCCATAGCACCTTGAGTATCAGTTAAACATTTAGCACCTAGTAGGTATCTCGCAGCACCCACCACTGCACTGCAAGGCTGTTGAGTGCAGTGGGCTGTGTAATGTATAGACATACCACAATGCCCCTTGAGTGAGTGGGTGGGACTTGGCGATTTGATTGACACATGAGTGGCGCTTAGGAATCAAATGACGTGCAGAAAGGAATTTAACCTCCCTGTGAAAACAGCAGCCGGTTTAAACAAGCGGTGTCCATTGGATTGTATGAAAATACCCTGAAAAATAAAGTCCTCAATGCACATCTGATGCAGGCAACTTTTCCAAGTTTTGGTTGTCAGATATTGTTCAGTTTGACTCAATGCAACAGATAGGCTCAGTGTGTGAATCATTAATAAAGGGGCGTGCAAAGTTATTATCTTATTACATGCGATATTGCAAGTCATTAAATTCTCCATAAGCATTGCTGCCTGGTGTCTCTCTCTCTCTCACACCACACACACACACACACACACACACTCCTGTCCCAAGTGGTTGCTGGCCATTGGGTTTTTTTGAGGAGCTGTCACACACACACACACACACTTTACACATACATACACACTTATACACATACACACACACACACACCATTACTACACACACACACACACACGTGGCAGACCACTGTCCTGCTCATAATTAAGTTGCTTTAAGCGGCTTGTAAACCACCCACCACCACCACCCAGATGTTGTGGGTGACTTTATCCCCCCTCCACCCTCCTCTTCCTGATTAAAACAACCCACCACCACGCTGTCCTCGGTGGAGCTCCACCACCACCCTGTCCTCGGTGGAGCTCCACCACCAGCACCCTGTCCTCAGTGGAGCTCCACCATCACCCTGTTCTCCGAGCGGTGCCCACTGTGTGTCTCTGCAGAGGCGTAGCGCTGCTCCCGCGGAGAGGAGGCCGCGGGCCGTGGGGGCCGAGCGGAGCCCCGCGGGGGCGGCCGCTAGCCTGTTAGCCGTCTGCTAGCCCCCAGCTAGCCTGTTAGCCCGTCTGCTAACCTGTTAGCCCCGTCTGCTAGCCCCCCCAGCTAGCCTGTTTAGCCCCCTGCTAGCCTATTAGCCCTCCAGCTAGCCTGTTAGCCCGCTTACTAGCCCCACTGCTCGCCCGCTCCTAGCCCCCCACGCTAGCCTATTAGCCCTCCTGCTAGCCCCCCTGCTGCTAGCCTGTTAGCCCCCCAGCTTAGCCTATTAGCCCTCCCTGCTAGCCCCCCCCTGCTGCTAGCCTGTTTAGCCCCCCAGCTAGTCTGTCAGCCCGCCTGCTGCTAGCCCGCCTGCTGCCAACCTGTTAGCCCCCCAGCTAGCCTGTTTAGCCCGCCTGTGAGCCCCCGCTGCTAGCCCTCCAAGTCTCCGCCGGGCTGCTGTCTCTCTGACCGGAGCGTCTCTTACCTGGCTGACTGCATCCGTGGCCGCCGGCCTCCGCAGCATTGACCGGGCAGACGGCTGTGGTCCCTCGGCCTCCCGGGGCCAACATGCACCGGGCGGCGGCTTCTCTCCGCGGGGTTAGGCGCACGTTTCGCGGGGTTTTAGTCGAGACTCGCTTGCCTTTTGTCCGACAGACGGAAGCCATGTTGACAGAGCGACGCAGCAATGCACTCTGGGACTTGTAGTGGTCTGTCTGTCAGACCCACAGAGGGATGGATAGCATTCAACCTGTCTGTCTGTCTGTCTGTCTGTCTGTCTGTCAGACCCACAGAGGGATGGATAGCATTCAATCTGTCTGTCTCTGTTTCAAGCTCGTGACAGTTGACAACTGTAACCACTGTGTAATTACAGTTTATAACTGTATTTACAGTATGAGCTAATGGCAATAGCAATTACAGTATTGCAATATAGTTCAATGTGGTTATAAAATATATGATAAGTCAAATGTATTGAAAAAATAAATGTTCAAGTAGGATATTGCATCATTGGTTGTCTCAAGTACGAAATGTAGAAACTACAAAAATAATAATAATAACTATATATATATAGCCATCCTATATATCCATCCTCTCTCCCCCCTTCTCTACCCTCACCTGTTCACCATCTCACCTCTCTCCTCCCTCTCCCCCCTTCTCTACCCTCACCTGTTCACCCTCTCACCCTCTCTCCTCTACCCCCTTCTCTACCCTCTTTCCCTCTCCCTCTTCCTCCCTCTCCCCCCTTTTCTACCCTCACCTGTTCACCCTCTCACCTCTCTCCTCCCTCTCCCCCCTTCTCTACCCTCACCTGTTCACCCTCTCACCTCCCTCTCCCCCTCTCTCCTCTACCTCTCTTCCTGCTCTGACTGTCCTTTAAGTCACAGGCCATCTGTACCATTTCGTTGGTAAACTTAGTCTGGGCAAGAACCATTAGTCACAAGGCCTTTGACCTGTGTTTCTTCTCTCAGTTGCATCTTTGCGTGCTCCTCGGCTCTGGGGAAGTGACGCCGTGGATCCGATGACAGACTGATTAATTCTGAACAGTCTGGACCGAAACTGTTGCCGTTGCTTGGCTGTAAATAACACCTCATTCTTCTCCTTTTTTGCTCACCCCATGGCCGAACAACATCTCACACAGTAAGCCTGGTCTCACACAGTAAGCCTGGCCTAAATTAAACTGGTGCATGACGCTAGCTACTGTAGCTTAGCCTGATAGACATGCAAACATCCTCTGATATGACGCAGAAACTTAGGGATTCAACTCAATCAGGCCCAGTTCCGGAACACCAGAAGATAAGATAAGATAAAACTTTATTAATCCCGAAGGAAATTCTTGTGACAGAGGCTGCATAGAAATACAATAATAAACAATAGAGAAACAGTAGAATAATACAAATAAGATTTACAGTGAATAAGCCTAAGAAAAATATACAAATATAGGTACGATTTTCAGTTAGCAAAACAAGTTGCCAATGGTATTGAGAAGTAGTCGTGATAAGTAGTAGTAAGTGAGCTTAGCCTGGTCCTCCTCCTCACCTCATGAGCTCCTCCACCTTCTCCTCAAACTCGAGGTCTTCCTCGGTGGTCTCGAAGCCGTAGCTCTGCGCCACCACGCCGCCACTGCTGCCGATCATGGCCACAGGGAAGCGTGGCGGGGACAGCTTCCCGTTGGCCATGGCCGCCAGGCCGTTCTCCGCCGCCGCCACCGCCGCCGCCATGGCGGCCGGCGTGGGTGCGGAGGCCAGGAGGGGCGGCGAGGTGCGGTAGAGGTTACCGGGCGACGCCCCGTTGCCGGGGAAGCAGGTCTGGGTGGCTGTGGAGGCGGTGGAGGAGGAGGAGCGCGAGCGCGGGCCGGGCGGGCGTGTGCGCGGGCTGGGCAGGCGACTGTGCTGTCGCTCCAGGCGGTCCAGGGTGTCCAGGGCGTGCACGATCTCCGCCTGCGTCATGCCCGAGCGCCACAGACGCTGCAGCAGGTCGATCTGCTCGATGGTGAACCGCGGCTCCTCGCAGGGCTGGGACATCCTGGTGCGCACAGGGGTCAGGAAGCAGGGGTCAATAGGACAACAGGGGTCAATAGGACAGGGGCCAATCAGACACGGGTCAATCAGACAGGGGTCAATAGGACAGGGCCAATCAGACACAGGTCAATCAGACAGGGGTCAATAGGACAGGGGCCAATCAGACACGGGTCAATCAGACAGGGGTCAATAGGACAGGGGCCAATAGACAGGGGCCAATCAGACAGGGGCCAATCAGACAGGGGCCAATAGGACAGGGGTCAATCAGACAGGGGTCAATAGGACAGGGGTCAATAGGACAGGGGTGAATAAGACAGGGGTGATTGAGCGTCGCCCAATGCTCAAGCAAAGGGTGCGCAGCCAATGGCAAACTAGCATTCTGGAAAGCACTTGAGGCACCGTTTAGGCCTTGCCCATATGGGTATTTCTGAAAACAGTTTCCCAAAAAAAGATTATGTCTCCACACCAGCTGTGTTGTGGAGAATATATCCCAAAGTTTTAAAACGCTGATATAATCATAAGCTAAACATTTGTGTCAAACACGAAACACAACAGAAGAACATTAGGAGCGTTGTGCGTTGATGGGCGTCTTGAGCGTGTCAAACAACCATTACCATTGCCCGGGTGTCACCGTTTTGCAAAACCACCGTTTCACAGAGCATAAGAATACACAGAAACCCGTAAACAGAGTTCACCCTGGAAGACGCTTTTCAAATGCTTTGTTTTACATGACCTGCAATGCTGTGTTGGGGCGGTCGGGACGCCAAGACACAGAAAATACTATGGTTGTTTGTCCAAAGCGACAAGAAGTACATCTGTGTACTTCTACATCTGTGTATCCGTGTTGAGTGTGAAACAACAATATGATCAGACGGTACAGTAAGACAGATTTGAATAGAAGTTTCAAGCACTTCATAATTGCTAGGTTAATAGAGCAAGTTTTAAGCACTTCATAATTGCTAGGTTAACTCCTTGCTAGTAGCAGGTGGCTATAGGATAAGACGCTACACAATGCTAAGTACTATTTTTAGGTGCCAGAACTTAACATACAAGTAAGTGGTAAGAATCCCATAGGGGAAGGGAATTGGAACCCTGGTTGGTTGGGGGCTAAATAATGCAAATGATGGCCAAAATGATCACTTCTGTTAATTTCTGATTCTGTTCACCTGTGTTGTGTTCTCTCCTTGTTAATCAAGTTCCTCAGATCTGCACCTGTGTAACCTGTGCCGCAAGTTAAAGTCCTGTTGTCACCTGGTAAGGTAAGGAGGGTTTTTATGTCATTTCTTCAGCGTTTGGTTTCAGCACCTGTTCCAAGCCTGACTCCTTAGTACCTTGTTACTCAAGTGTTCTCAAACCCTGGCAGGCCTCGTGCCTTGCCCTACCCCACTGAGAATAAGGAATCAAACTCCTAACCCCGCAGTGCTAGTGCCTTGCTCTAGTAAGACGGAGTAGATGGAGGAGGAAGAGGCCAGGTAAACTCTGGAAAAATGTGTTTGGTTGATTATTTCTCTGTTGTTGTATTGTCTATTGTATGGTATTGACTCATGTTTTGATTTGTTTGGTGGATTGGATGATTGAACTCCATCAGTAACAAAGAACAAACAAGACATATTGGCAATTTTACACCTTTATTCATTTAGTACACCATCAGGAGCCTCAGTCGCGGATGCAGGATCCATACGCAGCCACAACAGCCTGGCACCTCCTCATGCTGCTCACCAACCTGGTCACACATTTCTGTGGGATGGCATTCCATTCCTCAACCAGGAGTCGTTGCAGGTCAGCCAGCGTGGTCGTGTTGGTCACTCTGAAACGTACAGCACCGCCCAAGCTGATGCCACAAGTGTTTAATTGGGTTGAGGTCTGGCCTCTTGGCAGGCCATTCCATTCTCTCTACTCCCACATTCTGGAGGTAGTCTGTGATAACCCTGGCTCTGTGGAGGCGGGCGTTGTCATCTAGGAGGATGGAGTTAGGTCCCAGATTGTGGAGATACGGGATCGCCACTGGCTGCTGAATCTCATCCCCATATCTCACTGCATTGAGATGGCCTTCCATGATGACATGCCGAGTTTTGCCAGTGATGGCAAAGGCTGTTACCCAATCGGTGCAACAATCAGCATATCGTTCTCCACGTCGTCTCCATACTTTGACCCTGCCATCCAACTTCCACAGACACCTGGACTGAACACTGAACATGACATTCCCCCACATGTTCAGGCTCCATTGTTGGGGTTGTCGACACCAGCACAAACGGGCATGACGGTGAAGGGCAGTCATTGCAGGCTTCGTGGTAGCCTTATGAACTCGGAGATTGGCTGTGTGCAGTCTGTTCCTGATTGCCTGATCAGAGATCTGTACACCATAACGTTCTGCAAGCCTTGTCTGCACATCTCTAGAAGACAGCCTACGGTTCCTCTGTGCTGTAAGGGTGACGAACCGGTCTCCTTGGGGTGTTCCTGGGACGCCCACTTGGCAGTCTGTCTCTGACATCACCGCTTTTACAGAACTTGGCCTTCAGTTTGGAGATGGTACCAGGGCTGACTCCAAATAATGCTGCATTGCAACTTGGTTTTGCAGAACACCAGCTTCAGCTTGCCGTTTTCAGATTAGACAAACATGGCATGCAGATGCTTAGAGCAGACACCAAATGTTCAATTCAGTTGGGCGTAGGCCCCATGCACACAGGTGCTGCCAATCAGGTGCCTGGATGTCAAAACAAGTGTGAACACCAACAGGAAAATACACCGTTTAGCATTGGCAGAGAATTTTGGCAAATTTTACTTGGGCGCTACCCACATAATCGGCTGTGCAGCTCATCCCACAAATGCATGAGCCTTACAAGTTGGACATCATTGTAAAGGTAAATAAACAGGGTTCCAACGATATAAAATACAATGACAATTAGTATTGTTACAATGGAGAAATAAGCGACCAAACTAACTTTTTTTCGTGCTCCAACTCTGGACTTTAAGAAAATCATGATCTCCGAGCAGAGACGACCCAGAACACTGCTGGGTAGAGAACCCATTATCTGCTGAACTAACCCACGCATGCACGCACGCCTTACAGCATGTGGTCAGAATCTCAGAACATTCGATTACTGTATGGACGTGCATCGGTCTGTCTACCTATTGTACCCAGTCGCCACGGTAACCTAAACTGCATGAGCTGAGCGTCACGACTACAACCGAACAGACTCCCGATATCAGGACTCCAGATATTGCAGGCCTGAAACCGTAATAAAGTTCTGACAACGGCGTAGATGATCTACAACAACGTCGATCTCTCACTCTGCCTCCCTCCCCACGGCCACGTATTAAAGATGGCTTCACTGAGAACAACCAACTTCATTTCCTCGTCGACACTCTCTGTAAAAACAGCCATTAAACCCCTGGGAAAATGGCCCGTTTAAGCTCCATTACCGAGTAACCACCCCGAGCTCGGCAGAATCCCAGCTAATGATCCAGCCGGGGCGGTGTGGGTGCGTGTCCCAGAGCCAGGCGATGCTAGCAACAGCCATAGCTAACGGCCCACTGCTGAGTCAGGAAAAACTAATTCAAGCGGGAACAGGAGACGGAAATTACAATCACACCGGCTGACGTGGTTCCTTTCATTCACGCTGTGTGCAGCTCCACCTTGAGACGTGTGCAGCATGTCTGGGGAGGCTGTCATGACGTGATGATGACATGACCACAGGCTAATTAATCACTCGCCGGAACCCAAAGGATTATTAATCAACATCAGACAGAATACAGCCACTGAAACATCTCTTTGGTTAATTTGATTTGTTTGAAGAGATTATCTCCTGAACAAATCCCTTGCTAACCTCGCTCCGCGCGCGCGCACGTGTGTGTGTTGAGGTTGATAATGTACCACTTTATTTTCTCTCATGAGGGGAATCAATTCAAGCCACCAGCCAATCAGATCTCACCCTCTGACGTAGCATAACTCTGCGTCTTTTCACTCAACCACTGGGGATGGGCCCTGACTTTCTGACTTACTTACTTTCTTTCTTACATACTTACACAGGACCGGTCCTTACAGAGATGGACCTGCGTGAACCTATACAAATTACATTTCTAATTGTTAGTGTTGGTGAAATCACGTGAATGTGATCGTGGATATTGTGTTTGCTGTCCTGTAAATGCAAACAGACCGACGGTTGGAGGGCTGTGGCTGTCGGTGTGTGTGTGTGTGTGTGTGTGTGTGTGTGTTCGCCCACCCACCCACCCATAGCACCTTGAGTATCAGTTAAACATTTAGCACCTAGTAGGTATCTCGCAGCACCCACCACTGCACTGCAAGGCTGTTGAGTGCAGTGGGCTGTGTAATGTATAGACATACCACAATGCCCCTTGAGTGAGTGGGTGGGACTTGGCGATTTGATTGACACATGATGTGGCGCTTAGGAATCAAATGACGTGCAGAAAGGAATTTAACCTCCCTGTGAAAACAGCAGCCGGTTTAAACAAGCGGTGTCCATTGGGATTGTATGAAAATACCCTGAAAAATAAAGTCCTCAATGCACATCTGATGCAGCAACTTTTCCAAGTTTTGGTTGTCAGATATTGTTCAGTTTGACTCAATGCAACAGATAGGCTCAGTGTGTGAATCATTAATAAAGGGCGTGCAAGTTATTATCTTATTACATGCGATATTGCAGTCATAAATTCTCCAGAAGCATTGCTGCCTGGTGTCTCTCTCTCTCACACACACACACACACACACACACACACACACACACACTCTCTCCTGTCCCAGTGGTTGCTGGTCATTGGGTTTTTTTGAGGAGCTGTCACACACACACACACACACACTTATACACATACATACACACACTTATACACATACACACACACACACCGTGCAGACCACTGTCCTGCTCATAATAAGTTGCTTTAAGCGGCTTGTAAACCACCACCACCACCCAGATGTTGTGGGTGACTATCCCCCCTCCACCCTCCTCTTCCTCCACCCTCCTCTTCCTGATTAAAACAACCCACCACCACGCTGTCCTCGGTGGAGCTCCACCACCAGCACCCTGTCCTCAGTGGAGCTCCACCATCACCCTGTTCTCCCGAGCGGTGCCCACTGTGTGTCTCTGCAGAGGCGTAGCGCTGCTCCCGCGGAGAGGAGGCCGCGGGCCGTGGGGGCCGAGCGGAGCCCCGCGGGACGGCCGCTAGCCTGTTAGCCCGTCTGCTAGCCCCCCAGCTAGCCTGTTAGCCCGTCTGCTAGCCCTGTTAGCCCGTCTGCTAGCCCCCCCAGCTAGCCTGTTAGCCCCCCTGCTAGCCTATTAGCCCTCCAGCTAGCCTGTTAGCCCGCTTACTAGCCCCACTGCTCGCCCGCTCCTAGCCCCCCAGCTAGCCTATTAGCCCTCCTGCTAGCCCCCCTGCTGCTAGCCTGTTAGCCCCCCAGCTAGTCTGTCAGCCCGCCTGCTGCTAGCCCGCCTGCTGCCAACCTGTTAGCCCCCCAGCTAGCCTGTTAGCCCGCCTGTGAGCCCCGCTGCTAGCCCTCCAAGTCTCCGCCGGGCTGCTGTCTCTCTGACCGGAGCGTCTCTTACCTGGCTGACTGCATCCGTGGCCGCCGGCCTCCGCAGCATCGACCGGGCAGACGGCTGTGGTCCCTCGGCCTCCCGGGGCCAACATGCACCGGGCGGCGGCTTCTCTCCGCGGGGTTAGGCGCACGTTTCGCGGGGTTTTAGTCGAGACTCGCTTGCCTTTGTCCGACAGACGGAAGCCATGTTGACAGAGCGACGCAGCAATGCACTCTGGGACTTGTAGTGGTCTGTCTGTCAGACCCACAGAGGGATGGATAGCATTCAACCTGTCTGTCTGTCTGTCTGTCTGTCTGTCTGTCAGACCCACAGAGGGATGGATAGCATTCAATCTGTCTGTCTGTCTGTCTGTCTGTCAGACCCACAGAGGGATGGATAGCATTCAATCTGTCTGTCTCTGTTTCAAGCTCGTGACAGTTGACAACTGTAACCACTGTGTAATTACAGTTTATAACTGTATTTACAGTATGAGCTAATGGCAATAGCAATTACAGTATTGCAATATAGTTCAATGTGGTTATAAAATATATGATAAGTCAAATGTATTGAAAAAATAAATGTTCAAGTAGGATATTGCATCATTGGTTGTCTCAAGTACGAAATGTAGAAACTACAAAAATAATAATAATAACTATATATATATAGCCATCCTATATATCCATCCTCTCTCCCCCCTTCTCTACCCTCACCTGTTCACCATCTCACCTCTCTCCTCCCTCTCCCCCCTTCTCTACCCTCACCTGTTCACCCTCTCACCTCTCTCCTCCCCCTTCTCTACCCTCACCTGTTCACCATCTCACCTCTCTCCTCCCTCTCCCCCCTTTTCTACCCTCACCTGTTCACCCTCTCACCTCTCTCCTCCCTCTCCCCCCTTCTCTACCCTCACCTGTTCACCCTCTCACCTCCCTCTCCCCCTCTCTCCTCTACCTCTCTTCCTGCTCTGACTGTCCTTTAAGTCACAGGCCATCTGTACCATTTCGTTGGTAAACTTAGTCTGGGCAAGAACCATTAGTCACAAGGCCTTTGACCTGTGTTTCTTCTCTCAGTTGCATCTTTGCGTGCTCCTCGGCTCTGGGGAAGTGACGCCGTGGATCCGATGACAGACTGATTAATTCTGAACAGTCTGGACCGAAACTGTTGCCGTTGCTTGGCTGTAAATAACACCTCATTCTTCTCCTTTTTTGCTCACCCCATGGCCGGGAACAAGCACCCTTTATTGCCGCCCTTTATTTATTAGTAGTGCATGTGGTCACTTTAGTACATTTGTTGCACCACCCGCCATAGTATTGTTCTCTTGCTTAGTCACTTTTTACTGTACTTATTATGTGCTTACTTTGTTATTGTTTAGAATGTATGTTTAGAAATGATACTGCAGGAGTGAATGGGGAGTAAGCATTCCATTGTACTTGTTGCACATGGCAATAAAGAATCTTGAATCTGTGTTGTCCATATGTATACTGTACATATGGACAATATACTGTATATATGTATCCAAATAAACTTTTACTCTTTCCAGACCAGATTCAGAAAACTCTGCCACACTTGACAGCACAGAACCTTCATATACTAGTTATTTATGTTTGTTTCTATTTAGTTTTTAATGTTGTCTGGGTCATTTAATAATTTAATTTAATTAAATTGTAATTTAATTTAAAGGGCTTTATTGGCATGGGAAACGTACATTTACATTGCCAAAGCAAGTGGTAAATAAAAAGTATACTTATAAAGAACTAAATAATACAAAAATACAAATAAAATAATGATGATAATAATAAAGGGGGATTGACAGGTGATTGACAGTCTTTATGGAGGTTGTATTCCGTTGGATGTCCTTCTCCTGTCTCAACAGTTCACAAATCTTGCTGCTGTGTTTGCACATTCCTGTACCTCGCCCAGCAGATATGGAAGTTTTTGGTTGTTTGTTAAGTCATCAAAATTCTTTTGGGTGTTTGAGATCTGTGGGAAGTATGTATCTCTAATGTCTTGGTATAGGTGGCAGGTTGTTAGGAAGTGTAGCTCGGTTTCCACCTCCTGTTGGGTGCAGTGGGTACAGAGTCTGTCTTCTCTTGGTAGCCAGGTCTGCCGGTGGCGGCCTCTCTCCACGGCGAGGCTGTGCTCACTGAGTCTGTATCTAGTCAACGATGTCCTGAGTTTGGGATCAGTCACAGTGCTCAGGTATTCTGCCATTGTATTGTCTCTCTCTCTCTCTCTCTCTCTCTCTCTCTCTCTCTCTCTCTCTCTCTCTCTCTCTCTCTCTCCTCTCCTCTCTCTCTCTTCCCCTCTCTCTCCCCCTCTCTCTCTCTCGCTCTGTATCTCTATAACTCTCTCTCCTGCTGGCCTCAGAAGCCTGCCGTGCAGCCTTGAATCGAGACAGCCAGCCGCGCCAGTCAGTGTGTGTGTGTCTGTGTCTGTGTGTCTGTGTGTGTGTGTGTGTGTGTGTGTGCCCCCCCCCACCTCTCTCACCTGGTTCCAGAGCTGAGGGAGTGTGAGCAGAAACAGACAGAAACACACTTCTCCTCGGGTGGAGCTTGAAAGGAAAAGAGTTCATGTTTGAAGCTCCGGGTCGATGAATCTCCGTCCTGCAGACCAGACCAGACCAGACGGGTGAGGGTCATCGAAGGGTTAGGGGTCAC
>PIJE02000669.1:52648-59076 GCA_002895965.2 Coryphaenoides rupestris | reverse complement strand
CTGTGGTGACTGCAGCTCCTGTACACCGCACACACACACGACACACACTCACACACACGCACATCCACACACACACAACCCCAGAAGGTGCCTGTGTCTGTGTGTGTGTGTGTGTGTGTGTGTCTGTGTCTGTGTCTGTGTGTGTGTGTGTGTGTGTGTGCCCCCCCCCACCTCTCTCACCTGGTTCCAGAGCTGAGGGAGTGTGAGCAGAAACAGACAGAAACACACTTCTCCTCGGGTGGAGCTTGAAAGGAAAAGAGTTCATGTTTGAAGCTCCGGGTCGATGAATCTCCGTCCTGCAGACCAGACCAGACCAGACGGGTGAGGGTCATCGAAGGGTTAGGGGTCACAGGGTCACAGGGTCCTGCTGTTACCATGACTACACTGATGCACAACTCAGTTAGCAGGGGGCTCCAAGTGCTCGGTCCAAACCCATATACAGTAAAAATAAAAAATATACAAAAACAAAAAATATAAAAATAAAAAAATAAGATAAAATAAAAAGGAAATAAAAAAATGGAAAAGAAAGAGAAAAAATTACAAAATTATTAATTAATTATTAATGACGATAATAATAATAATGTTAATCTAGTATATGTGTTTGTAAGTGTGTGCTGCGTGTCATCATGTTGTTTATGGCAACGTGTCTCCACGGTGGGTCACGTGACGCTCCAGGCTGTACGTGATTGGTTGTGAGGGAGGAACACTATATATATATGCGTGTGCAGTGCGAGGCATGGCCACTGGGTGTCGCCCTTGGCGTCAAAACAATCACCCTGCAGAGTGTGTGTGTGTGTGTGTGTGTGTCTGTGTCTGTGTCTGTGTCTGTGTCTGTGTCTGTGTGTGTGTGTGTGTGTGTGTGTGCCCCCCCCCACCTCTCTCACCTGGTTCCAGAGCTGAGGGAGTGTGAGCAGAAACAGACAGAAACACACTTCTCCTCGGGTGGAGCTTGAAAGGAAAAGAGTTCATGTTTGAAGCTCCGGGTCGATGAATCTCCGTCCTGCAGACCAGACCAGACCAGACGGGTGAGGGTCATCGAAGGGTTAGGGGTCACAGGGTCACAGGGTCCTGCTGTTACCATGACTACACTGATGCACAACTCAGTTAGCAGGGGGCTCCAAGTGCTCGGTCCAAACCCACGTAGCATAGAGCTCAAAGCTCACAAATGTACTCGGTAAATCACGTTTTATTTGGCCAAAGTAGACCAAAGTAGAGTCCTATTTCATGCTCGCGAAAAGAATAGACCGCTGCTCCATTTCATGTGTGCTTGTGGGCTCTGTTAAAATGATAGAATTGTATTTTATGGAGCTTTTATGTCGAGCTACAAATATCAGGCAATATTACAGCTCCTATTGCTTTGGGCTAAAGTACTCGTGCAAGCACAGAACCATGTGCTGGGAAACACCCCAGAGTCAGTACCAGCACGAGTACCGCACCGCGCACGGTAGTAATCACTACGCCAGCGCCAGCAGCAGCAGGAGAGGGGAGCAGGTCGGGGGTGTGGAGCTCTGGAGACTCGAACCCACAACCCACAACCTCGAGTCTAGTGGGATTTGACCGCCAACCACGGCCCTCGTTAAGATGTTGGTCTCCAATCACCCTCTCACCCTCAACTTACAAAGAGCACATTTGTCGAAGGAGAGACAGCAATATACAGTATCTCTGTGGTACATAAAGATAAGAATAGAGCAGGTTTCAAGCATTCATAGTTACGAGGTTAATAGAACGAGTTTCATAACTGCTAGGCTGCCTGCATAATAGCTGGGATAAGAGCAGACGTACAAGGAGCGAAGCACGTTTCTATCTCGCTGGCCATCTCTCTCTCGCTCTCTCTCTCTCTCTCTCTCTCTCTCGCCCCCCCCTCTCTCTCTCTCACTGCCCCCCCCCTCTCTCTCCCCCGGATTCCCAGGTCAACCACACCCCCCCCCCCCCACTCCAGTGAATGGGGGATGCAGAAAAAAATACATTATTCCTTAACAAAGCTTAAACTCTTTCCAATTAATGCCAGAGAAACAGACAAAAGCAAGTCATTCCGATTGATCCCAAAAGCTATTTTGTGACAGGAGGGTTTTTGTGGTCCGTCGCCTGGCAACGGGAGGCGGGGGGGAGGAGGGGAGGGGGAGGGACCGGGGGAGATGGGGGAGGAGGGGGAGGAGCCTGGGGAGGGGCCCGTGGTAGCGCGCCTGTCATTCATTCAGCTGATGAAAAGCTTCCTGGTTCTGCGTTAATAACGCGCCTCAAAGAGAGAGAGAGAGAGAACGAGAGAGAGAGAGGAGAGAAGAGAGAGAAGAGAGAGAGAGAGGAGGAGAGAGAGAGAGGAGAGAGAGAGAGAGGAGAGAGGGAGAGAGAGAGAGAGTGAAAGAGGGAGAGAAGAGAGAGAGAGCGAGAGAGAGATAAATAAATAGGTATCAAAATAGAGCGAGAGATGGAGAGAGAGAGGAGGAGAGAGAGAGAGAGAGCAAGGGTGAGCGAGAGAGCATGAAAGAGATAACATTTAGAGAGAGAGAGAGAGAAAGGGGGCGGCGGTGGGGGGTGGGGGGTGTTTCCTGGACTCGGGGCCAATTTAGAGAGTCGACAGGGAGTCCGTCTTTACAGCCGACCCCCGACGGCGGCGCACACAAACGGTTGTCAAGCAAATAAGAAGCGAAATTTATGGCGGGAGTTGCGCCGCATCGCGTCGCAGAGCGGAGCGGAGCGACGTAAGAGGAGGTGGAGGAGGAAGATGAGGTGGGTGGAGAGAGGAGAGTGGAGGAGAGGAGAGATGAGAGAGAAGAGGAGGAGGGAGGAGGAGGGAGGATGAGAGAGGAGAGGAGGAGGGGGAGGAGGGGAGGAGAGAGAGAGAGGAGAGGAGAGGAGGAGAGGAGAGGAAAGGAGAGAGAGGAGGAGAGGAGGGGAGGGGGGGAGGAAGGGGAAGAGGGAGAGAGGGGGGAGGGGAGGGGGAGGTGGAGGAGGAGGAAGAGAGAGGAGGAGGGAGGAGGAGGAGGATGAGGAGGGTGAGGGTGGAGGTGGAGGAGGAGGAGAGGAGGTGGATGAGGGTGGAGGAGGAGGAGGAAAGGAGGTGGGGGAGGAGGAGGAGGGAGGGAGGGTGAGGAGGCATATCGAGGTGAGGGTGAAGCAGTAGAAGAAACATTTTACTCGAGCACGCAAGGGGAAGGGAAAGGACTAAATTAAAAACTCAAAGCGAACTTAAGCGCCTTGTAATGGGGACGGAAATATGGATTTTTGTGTCATGTAATGATGCAACGGGGAGAGGGGGGGCACATCAGAAGGTGTGTGTGTGGTGATTCCACTGATTAAAAGTCCTCTAAAGACCAGAGGCAACGAACGCAGATGGACTCTTCTCTCCACCCCCACCCCAAGCCCCGCCCACCCCACCACCCCTCCTCCCCGCCTCCCCCAAGCCCCGCCCACCTCCCCCCCACCCCCACCCCTCCATCGCTGGGCTCATGTCGGCCAAAGTACCCGGCTAATCCGGAGTGGGCATGCCTCACATTCCAACCATGGATGATATTGATAACACCGGGATGGGTGTGTGTGTGTGCTGGTGTGTGTGTGTGTGTGTGTGGTGTGTGTTGTCTGGTGTGTGTGTGTTTGTCTGCTGTGTGTGTGTTTGTCTGGTGTGTGTGTGTGTTTGTCTGGTGTGTGTGTGTGTTTGTCTGGTGTGTGTGTGTTTGTCTGGTGTGTGTGTGTGTTTGTCTGCTGTGTGTGTGTGTTTGTCTGGTGTGTGTGTGTGTTTGTCTGGTGTGTGTGTGTGTGTGCTGCTGTGTGTCATCAAAGTACTCCTGCCACTCCTGCTACTATCATCGAATCCCCATGTGTCTCCCCATCTCTCTCCTCCTCCTCCTCCTCCTCCTCCGCCTCCTCCTCCTTCTCCCTCCTCCTCCTCATCCTCCTCTCCTCCTCCTCTCTACCAGCGCGTGCAGAACGGATGCCTTATAAAAACGTCCGTGTTGAGATGACGATTGTATTCATGAAGCAGGTGTACACGTCTCTCTCTCTCTCCTGATGCTCGGCCCGGGGTTTCCATGTCACATGTACGAACAGAAGGGAAGTTCTGCAACCAACCACTCATGTGTCTCCCCATGCACCACCTCCCCTCCTCCTCCTCCTCCCTCTTCCTCCTCCTCCTGGGACAGCGCGTGCAGAACGGATGCCTTATAAAAACGTCCGTGTTGAGATGACGATTGTATTCATGAAGCAGGTGTGAAATATGATCACTGGTGAGGCAGTTTGAAACGGGGCTTAATGTGAACATCACAAAAACCATTAAACAGAAGAGGTGTTACGTGAGAGCGCACAGGGGCTGAATAAAAATCAAACAGGGAGGGCCGGGGGTATATTAGAGCCTTGGAGGGGCGTCAAAATGAAATTTATGGCGCTGGAGTAAAATATTATCGTTGTTAAATCTGCTGGAAATGTGGTTAGAGAAAGTTAAACGGAGCCCCCTTATGAAAAGAACGCGGCAAAGCGGTTTGCTCCGGGGGGCTACCGAGAATAATTTATTATCATGATCAAATTAGTCAGTATCAACATGAAATCAAATCCCTGTCTTCAATAATCCCGCTGCGGTTATTACGCTGACATATTCAGCTAACAAACGTTGATATTGTTATATTATTCTCATCCTGATTCTAAGGGGATCTGACAGACCATGCTAGCAAGGTAAAGTCCAATTCTAGTAGAAAGTGCACATTTCTGCTTCTTGCCACGAAGTCGTCTGGAGGAAGCACTGAAAAGAGAGATGTGATTGACTCTCAGTTGTGGCACACTCCACCAACGTTCAAGGTCAGAAGTCAGAGGTCGGAGGTCGGAGCCGTGACCTCGGGTAATCACTCAGAAGGTCTCTAATCAACGTGAGGCCGAAAGGAAATGAAAGGACGAGGAAGCGAGGGCGAGCAGAGGAGGTGTCGGGCCTGTGAGAGCTCAATGCCGTCTAACGGAGTCAAGACCGCGTCTCGCGTGAAACCGATGCAGTCTTTCGTTGAGTTTTGACGATTCCCCTTTGAAATAAAAATGAGCTAAACCCCGAAAAGGTCACGTCAAAAAATGTCAAAATGTTGCAGGCAGCGCTGGAAATGCGCTTAGAATAATGTGTGTGTTTTAAACATGTTTCTAAACCAAGTTGCTGTTATTACGGCGGTTAGTAGCAGGATAGTACAAAATAATAATTCTATTCTTCGTGATTATTTGCAGCACTATTATCTTCCCGAAATATGCTCAGACTGCAGAAACGGCAACTCGCATCCAGCTAACCTTTTGCCGAAAGGTTATATTCAACTCTCACTCCGCGCGGTCGAAACAACAACGAGCCGATCGCTCTCGGCCCGCACAGACTCGGCTGAAGTGAGACCGCGGCTAACCTCGCCGTCGCCGCGGGCGGGCTGAGCCCGGCGGCGGCGCACACAGCGGCGCACCGTCCACAACACCGGCCAGGACTCCACAGGCTGCTGCCAGCTTGTGTCGAGCTCGTAGTAACTCCGCCGCGTAACCGATAGCACGACTAGCGTCCACGGAGAGAGATACTGTACATACGGCGGTAAGCGCAGCCCGGCTGGCTGGCTGGCTGGCTGGCTGGCTGGCTGGCTGGCTGGCTGACTGACCCTCCAACAGCCCTGCAGCAACCTTTTAGCATAACAAGCAGAGAATGTCAGATTTGGCATGTGTCAGTGTTCATTTAAGCTAAAGGTTAGACCGGTGTTTGTGAACGAGATGAACACCGAGGGGGGGGGGGGTAGAGGGAGACAGAGAGAGAGAGACAGAGACAGAGAGAGAGAGAGACAGATGAGAAGAGGAGATAGAGAGACAGAGTGACAGAGAGAGGCAGAGAGAGACAGAGAAGGAGGGAGAGAGAGAGAGAGAGAGAGAGAGAGAGAGAGAGAGAGAGAGACAGATGAGAAGAGGAGATAGAGAGACTGACAGAGAAAGAGGAGAGAGAGAGAGAGAGAGAGAGAGAGAGAGGGGAGAGAGAGAGGGAGAGAGAGAGAGAGAGAGAGAGAGAGAGAGAGAGAGAGAGAGAGAGAGAGAGAGAGAGAGAGAGAGAGAGAGAGAGAGAGAGAGAGACAGATGAGAAGAGGAGATAGAGAGACAGAGTGACAGAGAGAGGCAGAGAGAGAGAGAGAAAGAGGGAGAGAGAGAGACAGATGAGGAGAGGAGATAGAGAGGCAGTGACAGAGAAAGAGGGAGAGAGAGCGAGAGAGAGACAGAGAAAGCAGAGAAAGAGGGAGAGAGAGAGAGAGAGAGAAAGAGAGAGAACAGAGGAATTTTAATAGTAAAAGCTGGTTTGTGAGCGTAGTTCGTTTGTGTGTCGCTTACCTCTGATCACTGTGACTAACGCAGGATTATGAACATCCTTGACCATGTCAGAGAGCAAAGCCAAACAAGAGACGGATCGGACCTCCCAGAGAATGCCGAGCCGCTGCACACGAAGA
>PIJE02000669.1:42648-45148 GCA_002895965.2 Coryphaenoides rupestris | reverse complement strand
GTGACCTTGGCTTTGGCAATGAAAGAGGCAGGGGGAGGGAGGGGGGGAGGGGCTTAGACCCGCTAGTCAGTCGTGGGACAGACCAATGTTGTTCCTAATGCACTTATGGATAACAGTTTTCTGAGGCCCCGACCCCCCCCACCCCGCCCCCCCCCCTCACCAGACACCCCCCCCCCCCACCCCAGATGGCATCACGTGATCGCCACGGCAACAGCCATTAAATGTGTTATTAAATTAAAGACGCCTTTTCTTCGTTTCCCTCGAACCACCGCAGATGTGAGATGTGCTCATGAAACGCGGCGAGCAAAGGCCTTCTGACATTAGCATTTAAATGCGCTTATTACGTTTGCTTCCTTTTTAAACCAGTCGCTAATCTAATCTGATGCCGGCCGCCGCTCCGTGCGCGCCGTTCGAGTGTTCGAGTTCCGCGATCGTGTTCCCGCGAGTTCCGCGTTCACGGGAGCGTTTTCTCGTTTCGCGATTGTGAAAATAATCGGCTCGTTTCAACCAATCGAGCCGTCGCAGCGTGTGAGGATTCTGACTCGCTGATTAGCTCGTTTAAATCGGCACCGATAAATGTGTGTGTGTGTGTGTGTGTGCGTGTGTGTGTGTGTGTGTGGAGGGGGTGGATTTAGCGTTAACCTCTCTCTGAGGTCTGGAACTGGGCCGCGCGGGTCGACATGAATTCCTCAGGAACCAATTAGAGTAGTTTGCTGCTGCTGCTGCTGCTGCTGCTGGGTCTGCTGCTGCTGCTGGGGTGGGAGGGCCGCAAAGGATTGTGGGTAGGAACAATTCCCTCCGTGACAACCTGTGTGAAACATCTCTGGGAGATCCTTGCTGGTTGATTAAATGATCGGTACGACAAGGGCTGTTTCGTGTATAATTATATATACTGGTTCGTTAGGCGTAATTAAGAGGGTTTAGGCAAAATCTTTATCAAACTATCAGTAGGATGGGTTTGTTAATGAAGGTATAGTTATGCTGGTTGGTTAAGGTAAAGTTAAGTGGTAGAGACAGATAGGTAGAGAGAGAACTACAGAGGTAGAGAGAGGTAGTGATGGATAGGTAGAGAGAGACAGAAAAACAGAGGTAGAGCGAGGTAGTGACAGATAGGTGGCAAGAGAGGTAGTGATAGATCGGCAGAGACAGCACTAATAGATCGGTAAAGACAGAAACATGTCCAGGGGGAGAGAGAGAGAGAGAGAGAGAGAGAGAGAGAGACATAGGTCGAGAGCTGGAGAGAGAGCTGTATAGGGAGAGAGTTGCAAAGAGAGAGAGAGAGAGAGCATGAGAGTTGGAGAGAGAGAGAGAGAGAGCTGGGCTGAGTGTGGAGAGAGAGAAAAAGAGAGAGAGACAGAGAGAGAGAGGTAGAGAGAGCATGTGTTTGTGGCCTCTCTCTAGAGACTGGACCTGGAGCCAGGAAGGAACATTCCATTCCTATGTGGCGCCATGGCCTTTGACCTCTCAGCTTTGTTTCAAGGGCAGCTTTCAACAGGCTGCCCCCCCCCTCCACCACCCCGCCCCATTTTAACCAGTCACACACACACACGCACACACACGCACACACACGCACACCCACACACACACACACGCACACACACACGCACGCACACACACACGCACACACACGCACACACACGCACACACACACACACACACACTCACCCAACCCACAGAACAAACAATATATATGTATGTATACATACTGTATATACACATGTATACATGTACATGTTTATACACCATGTATGTACAGTATATGCACAAATATATTGTATTTACACAAACTATCCTGAACCTAAGAATATTCTTAATCTAATGAATCTATTCATACGCAAATAAATCAAATGTCGAAGTCAAAGTCAAAGTAATATCAAATATAAACGCATGTACACATCCTGTACGTACATACATACATACATACATACATACATACATACATACATACATACATGTCTCTACATACATACATATATCTACTACCTGCATCAGACTGTATCTCTACTGTCGTATCTCCCAAACTAAAACCAACTGGCAGAGACCACCGGAGCTCCCACCGGACTCCCCAAGAGAATGTGTGAGTGTGTCTTAGGCTCCGTGTCGAAAACCACTTTACACACACACACACAAGTGGGTCGTACGTGTAGCTTGATGTACATCGCATCGCTGGCCCGGGTCAAACCATCCCCCCCGCGCGCGACAATAGACGTAAGTAAGTAAGTGGTGCCAGGGTTCAGCGGCGCCCTGATAGCCCAGAACTGTCCGTCCAATGTGACGGCAGACTAGTTTATCTGTGTGTGTGTGTGTGTGTGTGTGTGTGTGTGTGTGTGTGTGTGTGTGTGTGTGTGTGTGTCATGCGTGCGTGTGTGTGTGTACATGCACTTGTGTGTGGTTGTCTGTGTGTGTGTGTGTGTGTGTGTGCGTGCATGCGTGTGTGTGTATGTGTGTGCGTGTGTTGTTGTGTCTGTGTGTGTGTGTGTGGGTGACTCTCTCTCCTCTT
>PIJE02000669.1:30000-37675 GCA_002895965.2 Coryphaenoides rupestris | reverse complement strand
ACGGTGATCTGTTAAGGTGGTGGTGGTGGAGGTGATGGTGTGAGGAGGTGGTGGTGGTGGAGGTTGGTGAGGTGGTTATGGAGGAGGTGGTGGTGGTGTGTGGAGGAGGAGGCGTTGTAGGGAGTGGAGGGGGTGGTGGTGGAGGAGGTGATGGTGGTGGAGGAGGTGGTGACGGTGGTCGTGGAAATGGTGGAGGTGGCAAAGATGGCGGAGGAGCTGGTGGCGGAGGAGGTGGTGGCGGAGGAGGTGGTGGGTTGAGGAGGTGGTGATGGTGGAGGAGGTGGTGGTGGTGGAGGTGGTGGTGGTGGTTGAGGTGGTGGGTTGAGGAGGTGGTGGTGGTGTGGAGGTGGTGGGTGGAGGGTGGTGGTGGTGGTGGTGGTGTTGAGGAGGTGGTGTGGTGGAGGTGGTGGTGGTGGGTGGTGGTGTGGTGTGGATGGTGGTGGAGGTGATGGTGGTTGTGGAGGTGGTGGTGGTGGAGGTGATGGTGGTGGTGGAGGAGGTGGTGGGTTGAGGAGGTGGTGGTGGAGGAGGTGGTGGTGGTGGAGGTGATGGTGGTGGAGGAGGTGGTGACGGTGGTTATGGAGGAGGAGGTGGTGGTGGTTGTGGAGGAGGAGGCGTTGTAGGGAGTGGAGGGGGTGATGGTGGAGGAGGTGATGGTGGTGGAGGAGGTGGTGACGGTGGTCGTGGAAATGGTGGAGGTGGCAAAGATGGCGGAGGAGGTGGTGGGGCTTGGTAGAGGTGGTGGAGAAGGAGGTGGTGGTGGTCGTGGTGGAGGAGGTGATGGTGAGGGTGGAGCCTGTGTGTCATGGCGGCATCACGTGTCTCCGTATCGAGGCGACGAGGAAGAGGAGGAGGAAGAGGAGGAGGAGGAGGGTCTGGGAGGAAGGCTGTCGGCTCGGGTCGGGAAAATAATCCATCATAAGGTAGCAGGCAGTCTCTCTCTCTCTCTCTCTCTCTCTCTCTCTCTCTCTCCTCTCTCTCTCTCCTTCTCTCTCTCTCTCTCTCTCTCCTCTCTCGCCCACCATCTCTTATCTTCCCATATCCTACCATACCGAGGCACTTTAACCAACCAGCGGCGAGACTCACCAAACAACTCGGCAAATCACACCACTTAACGGGTTTAAAGGCAGAGCCGTGTGTGTGTGTGTGTGTGTGTGTGTTAAATATGTCAGCGTTACCTTAACAAAATATATCTGGAGATGGGGGGGGGGGGGGGGGGGTACGGCGAGGCATGAGAGCAACAATGCGACGGAGCATTAATTCATTCTTCTGTGCCATCTAAATGGTAATTAGATTCCAGTGATGTGGGGGCCGAGCGAGGGCCGAGGACCCCCCTTCCCCCCCGGGGTCCAGGGCGGCCCCCGCGTGCGGCCATCTGCTGTCAGAGGGGCCCGACGACAATTCCCGTCTTCTCTTCATCTTCTTCTTCTTATTATTTTTCACAACAGAAACAGAAGAGCCCGATTCCCATTATTATGATAAATCCGCTGTGCTTGTGTCGTGTGTGTGTGTGTGTGTGTGTGTGTGTGTGTGTGTGTGTGTGTGTGTGTGTGTGTGTGTGTGTGTGTGTGTGTGTGTACGCGCGAGCCCCTGCAGCCAATCTGAGTGCTTGAGAATTGATGCCTCCCATTCACTCGCCACATATCACTGATGCTACGACCTCCGCCATTAGCTCCCCCACCCTCTCAAACCAAATCCCCTCTCCTCGCCTACCTCCCCTCGTTCCTCATCTCTTCCCATCCTCCTCTCTCCTCTTCACTCTCCCCTTTCTCCTCTCTCCCTCTCCTCCCATCCTCCTCTCTGCCTCTCCTCCCTCCTGATCTCAATCCCTCTCTCCTCCTCTCCTCCCCTCATTCCTCATCTCCTCTCCTCTGTCCTCCCCTCCCATCCTCCTCTCCCTCTCCTCCCTCCTTCACTTACCCCTCCCTCCCCTCCCCCCGCTCTCCTCCCCCCCTCCCCTCGCTCCTCATCTCCCTCCCTCGCCCCCACTCCTCCTCCACCATCACCACCTCCACAACCACCACCACCTCCTCAACCCACCACCTCCTCCACCACCATCACCTCCACCACCACCACCTCCTCAACCCGCCATCACCTCCTCTGCCATCACCACCTCCTCCGCCGCCATCACCTCCTCCGCCATCACCACCTCCTCCGCCACCACCTCCTCCGCCACCAGCTCGGGGGAGATTAGAAGGCAACACTGCAGGCCAATCTCATTAGCATAAGGGCTCGTGATTTACAAGCATCGGCAGATTAATTTAATCCTATTTATTAATCCCTCATTCTTCACCGCTGTGTGGGGATGAGCGCTCGACGGGCCAGCGAGCCGCGATGGTTCCCGGAGGCTTAGCAGGCGGCCTCTGATAGGAGAGGGTGGAGAGGGGGAGGGGCTTGCAGCGGAGGCATGTCCAGGTGTTGATGAGCTGATGGATGGGATGGAGAGGGGGAGGAGCTACTTAGAGATGCTTGGTGAGCTGGTCTGACAGCTACAGTATATACAGTACAGCGCAGTGCAATATACTGTAGTACAGCATAGTACAGTACAGTACAGTATAGCACTAACTTGCGTGTTTGTACGTCTTGGCATTATTCATAGTATTTAGCATTGTTTAGCATATTGTATGTTTCTGAGGTGCTGCTAATGGAACTTCTGCTCGATATGAAAGCAATTATGAGACTCGTTCCGTTCTTAACTATTAACCTTGCAATTATGAATGCTTGAAACCTGCTCTATTATTATCTTTATGTACCACAGTGATATATTGCTGTCTCTCCTTCAACAAATGTACTCTTTGTAAGTCGCTTTGGATAAAAGCGTCAAATTCCCTAAATGTAAATGTATATGTATTGTACCACTGTATCGTACAGTACAGTACAGTACAGTACAGTACAGTACAGTCATACATACTGTACATACCATACAAGTGTACATACTGTACATGGAGTTTATACATGCAGTACATACTGTATGTACATTCCTAGAGGCGTACACCCACACACACACACACACACACACACACACACACACACACAAAGGATTTCATGATCGCCAATCCAATAGGAGCATTGATGCTGTTGTCATCAAAATAAATACAAAGAGAGAGAGAGAGAGAGAGAGAGAGAGAGAAAGAGAGAGAAACCTTCACGAGTGTGTGTGTGTGTGTCCTGTATTGCAGCATAAATGACGTAGAATGTGCCGTGTTTCAGCATGTGGTGGTGTGTGGTTGTGAGAGGAGAAGTTAGAGAGAACTGAGCGAGTGTAAGCCCTGATTCCGTGATTAAAGTAGCCACGTTTCTCCTGAATCTGTCAGGCTCTGAGGCCAGATGAGCTGATAATTACATGATCCCGGCGTGTCTTCACGCGCCATTTAACTGAGTGACCCGCCCACATCTCGATCCCCTGCCTCCCCGTCCTGCACCCTCCACCCTGTATTCACCCCACCTTCGCCTCCACCCAGCCCCGCCTCCACCCTCGCTCTCTCCGCCTCCACCCATCCTCTCTCTAAATCTACCTTCCCTCTGTACATCCACCCTCCCTCTCTCTATCTCCACCCACCCTCGGTACCTCCACCCTCTCTCTACGCTCCACCCTCCCCCTTTCTCCCTTCCTCCACCTCCCGCTGTCTTCCCTCTACCCTCCCCTCTCATACCTCCACCCCTCCAGACAGATTGATTTGTTTATGGGGACGGCAGTTTCATCCTACCCATATTTGTATATCCTGTTTCCCTCGTTTGCTGACTCCCTCTTCCTTCTCCTGTGCTGCTGCTGCTGCTACCCTGCCCCACCTCCTCCTCGCAACTCCTTCCTCCACCCACCACCACCTCCTCCTCCACCAACCCACTACCAACCTCCTCCTCTTTCCCGTTCCTCCACCCACCACCTCCCTCCCTCCTCCTCATCCCCACCCTCCACCTCCCTCCTTCTCCACCCACCACCACCCTCCTCTCTTCCCTCATCCACCCCCCACCCTCCTCCTTCTCCACCCAGCCACCACCACCTCCTCCTCCTTCTCTTCCTCCTCCTCCTCCACCTCCACCCACCACCACCTCCCTCCTCATCCACCCTCCACCTCCTCCTTCCTTCCACCCACCACCACCGTCCTCCTCCTTCTCTTTCTCCTCCTCCTCCTCCACCCTCCACCTACCACCTCCACCTCTCCCTCCCCACCTCCTCTTCCTCCTCCACCACCACCTCCTCCTCCACCTCTAACCACCACCTCCTCTTCCTCCTCCTCCTCCTCCTCCTCTTCCTCCACCCACCACCATCTCCTCCGCCTCCTCCTCCCACCACCTCCACCTCCTCCTCCACCTCCTCCTCCACCCTGCCACCTCCCAGGGGAGCGCCTCCTCTTGCCACACACATGTGATGGCACAGTGCTGCCCCGGATTGTGATTAATGGCCACAATTCAGCGGAGAAATTCCCTTGAGTGGCTGCCAGTTGGCTTCCTCCACTAGCAACTCATTACTGCTGTCAGTTAGAGGGGGAGGGGCCTGACAGAGAGGCCGTGTGTGTGTGTGTGTGTGTGTGTGTGTGTGTGTGTGTGTGTGTGTGTGTTTATCAATGTGCATCCGTGTGTGTGTGTGTGTGTGTGTCTGTCTGTGTTCATCAATGTGCATCTGTGGGTGTGTGTGTTTATCAATGTATGTTTGTGTGTGTGGGTCTGTTCTTCAGTGTGTGTATGTATGTGTGTGTGTGGGTGTGTGTGTCTATCTGTCTCTTTATCAACGTGTGTGTGTGTGTGTGTGTGCGTTTGTGTGTGAGCATGCGTGTCAGTGTTTGCATGGGTGATTTTACATGCGTGCGCTCGCTGTGTGTGTGTGTGTGTGTGTGTGTGTGTGTGTGTGTGTGTGTGTGTGTGTGTGTGTGTGTGTGTGTGGTACGGGCAAATAATTAATCGGAATATTATCCAGATCACAATATGGCAATAAGTGCAATATCCAAGGGTAAAATGTGTAAATGTAAATGTACTGTATATCACGTTATAAATGAGTAGGAAGGAAGGAATACACACGTTTATTATACCAGATGTAAGAAAACAAATTAAAATTGTGATGCAAAAATGATCATAATTCCCTCTAATGGTGAATCATATTACACTTGCAAATATAAAAATAAATCGAAATGGGATTTTTTTGTTTAACCGTATCACTCAGGCCTTATGTGTGTGTTGTGTCAGTAGGTGTATGTGCTCGGTGCGTATGGTGTGTGTGGTGTGTGTGTCAGTATGCGTATGTGTGTGCATATGTGTGTGTGTGTGTGTGTGTGTGTGTCTATACGAGCGTGTTTTGGGTGTGTTGGAGCGTGCTCTTCGGTGCCGCCCTGTGCGTCTCCCCGGCGGTGCCAGATGTGTCCACCAGGTTCCTTCTCCTCCACCTCCCTCTCCGTCCCACTGGCTCCTCCACCTGTCATGGCTCCTCCTCCGCCACCTCCCCTGGCTCCTCCACCTCCTCCACGGCTCCTCCACCTCCTCCACGGATCCTCCACCTCCTCCACATAGCTTCCTCCGACTTCTCCACGGCGCCTCCACCTCCTCCCCTGACTCCTCGACCTCCTCCTCCACCTCCTCCCCTGACTCCTTCACCTCCCCTCGCTCCTCCACCTCCACCACCTGTCCTAGCCCTCCTCCACCTCCGTCCCCTGGGTCCCATCGACACACCCTACACTGTAAAGACTCCTGTCCCCACTGCAATCTCCTCTCTCTCTCTCTCTCTCTCTCTCTCTCTCTCTCTCTCTCTCTCTCTCACTCACACGCACACACACACACACAGCCTCGTTTTAACAGTTTAATAAAGTTTACGATGTTGTCCCGGCCTTGTTCCCCGGCTGCTCCCGGCCAGCCTCTTGTCCCGTCCCTCCCAGCTCTTAATAAGTGTGTGTGTGTTCGTGTGTGTGTGTGTGTGTGTGTGTGTGTGTTGTGTGTGTGTGTGTGTGTGCGCGTCGCTGTTCAGTGGAGTGACAGTGATACGTGTTCAGGCCCGGTCGGACCCACAGTCTGTCCCGCCCGTTGTGTGTGGGTCTCCCTAATGTCTGGACGCACAAAACAAGAGGCGTGGACGGACCCGGCCGGGAATTCGACAGCCATTTCCATCTGAATCTCCACGACGCTATTTCACACCGCCCCCCGCCCCCCCTTTGACCACACCCCTACCACCCCCCCCCCCCCCCCCCACAGATGTCTCCCAGGGGTTTGTCTTTAATGCATGTCGGGAGTTTTGCAGCAACATGTGAAACATGGAAACCGGGGGCCTCATTTGAATGACAAAGGCCCCGAGTGTCCGTCCGTCGCCGAGGCTTCTGGGTAGTGGCTTTTCACGTGGCTTTTGTTGCGTGGCTTGGGGTTGGGGTGGGGGAGGGGCTGGGGAGGGGCTGGGGTGGGGGGTGGTCGGGGGGCGTGCCATCCTTCTCTCTCGGACCCGAGGATGGAGAGACAGACAGACAGAGAGAGAGACAGACAGACAGAGGGAGAGACGCAGGTGTCAAGGTGTCACGGAGGAGGAAAAAGCGAAGCGCCGTTGCCATGGAGGGAAGAACGTGGCGCGGCCCGCTAAGGTTCTTCGGGTTTTTGTCGATCATTATAAGTCCGTAAATCACCACGACGCATCGTTGGGCGCCCAAACGCGGTGGGTGGCTGTACACGTCCGCGTGTCGGTGACATACGACGCCAGGGGGGGGGGGCACCGATAGGGGTCGAGCTGCTCGATGGCGATTGGCTCTCGCGGCGTGACGTCGGCCGACGCGTCAACGCCACTGATCACGCCACCGTCACCGGTTTGAGCGGGAAAAGCCTGGGAAGAGAGAGAGAGAGTCTGGTGCCAGAGAGAGAGAGAGAGAGAGAGAGAGAGAGACAACCATTGGAAGCGCGGAAGAGTGTGAATCTCTTCAAGGTTTCAAGATTTGATGCCACTTCTCCGTTGGGTTCCAGCGACACAAAGTCCTTCGACGTCCCATTTGAAATCGCTGGTCAGGTTTTTATCTCTAATAATTCACCACCTGACTAACTGTGCCTTTTACCGGCCAAAACCCTGGCGGTAACAACACAGGTTGATACCCCTTGCACACACACACGCTGTTACGCTATTGGCTGCAGCGTGCGTCTCGCCTTGCGTTCCCTCCACGGCGCAAATGTCGTTGGCTGAGACCTGCGGCAGCCGCCGTGGGAGGGGGGGCGAGGGAGGGTTAAGCTAAGACCCCTTCTGACGAGACAGGCGGTCTCGCGACGCTCGGGCGAGACCCTCGTTTGGGGGGTACGAGCCTGTTGGAGAGCAGGGTGGAGGAAGGTGGAGGAGGGCGAAGGTGGTCCTGGGAGAGATATACGCTCTGAACGACATGAACAACTGGGTATTCCACCGCGCCACAGCACGGTACAGCAGGTAACCGGGTTTGTACATCTAGTGGGACCTGAAAAGCGGCGGTATGACATGCTAATGGCGCGGAATGGCGCTCGCCGAACGCTGCCTGGTTTTCCGCGTTTCCGAGTCTCGCACCGGGGCCTCGCTCTACGCCTACGGGGACCGCGCAGAGAATCCCAGATCAGCATCTGCCCGTCCAATTTATTCCTGTATCTCCCCTTCATCGCGGGGACTTCATAGGCCCACAGACGGGGTTCCCAGTCAGCCCCCAAAAGCCTTGTACTGGGAGATGTGGGGGCAGAAACCAGGGACTGGCATGTC
>PIJE02000669.1:10000-22500 GCA_002895965.2 Coryphaenoides rupestris | reverse complement strand
CTTTCTCTCTCTCTCTCTCTCTCTCTCTCTCTCTCTCTCTCTTCCTCCCTCTCTCTCCTTCTCTCTCTCTCTCTCTCTTCCTCCCTCTCTTTCCTTTTCCCTATCTCTCTCTCTCTCTCCCCACCGCTCTCTCCCTTTCGCTCCCTCGCGCTCTCTCTCTCTCTCTCCCTCTCTCTCCATCTACCTACCTCTTTCTCTCTCTTCTCTCTTTTCTCTCTCTTCTCTCTCTGTCTTCTCTCCCTCTCTCTCTCTAACCCTGACTCTTGTTCACAATAAAAGTGTGTGTGTGTGTGAGCGTGCGTGTGTGTGTGCGTGTGCGTGTGTGTGTGTGTGTGTGTGCGTGTGTGTGTGTGTTGTGCCTTTGAACCTTTGAACGTTTACCACAGCGTCCAGAGAGATAATGTTTATGCATATTGTGGAGATGGTGATTCAAATGAGCCTGTGTTTTGCGCTGTAATCACGAGGAGAGACATCGATGAACACGATGAGAGGATGAAAACTCCTGTCAGGCTTAGGGAGTTCGATCTGCTGTTGAAAAAGAACGCAAAACGTCCCGAGATCGAACTATCGTTTTTTGAGGAGGAGGAGGAGGAGGAGGAGGAGGAGGAGGAGGAGGAAGGGGAGGGTGAGGAGGAGGAGGGTGAGGAGTAGGAGAAGCAGGAGGAATAGGAGGACTTGGAGGGACGAGGAGGACGGCGACAGAACATGGCCGCTCCCCTCTTGTCATGCCGGCAGTGTCCGGGCTCGCCGCGCCGTGGTCCAAGTTAATTATGGTTGACATTTAAATGAGTGCGCTTGTCTTTCCGCGGCGGAGAGCGCTGTGAAAGACAGAGGAGGCCTCCTGTCTAATTGAGTTTGTTGCCTCGCCCCCGCGACCACGCCGCCTTTGTGCTGGCGGGCCGAGCGATGTGACATACATGTAATCCGGAGCATTACCATACCAATGCCCCGCGCTCGCCAGTCGTACAGTCTCTCCCAGCGCCCTGTTCCCACCAGTGGAGACCTGTGGGTGTTTTATCTATCTATCTCTCTATCTCTCTATCTATCTATCTCTCTATCTCTCTATCTATCTATTGTGTTTTTTGTAAAAGACCTCGCTCCTGTCTTAACGGGGGCGGCAGTAGCTCAGGAGGTAATAAGAGCGGTTGTCTGGCAACAGGAAGGTTGCTGGTTCGATCCCCGGGCTCCTCCCCCTCCTAGCTAAGTGTGGAGGTGTCCCTGAGCAAGACACCACCTAACCCTACCTGCTCCTGACGTGTTGGTTGTTACCTTGCATGGTTGGCACCGCCGTCGGTGTATGAATGGGTGAATTAAATTAAATTAAATTCATTAATATGAGCAGTGTTGTGATTGTTGTGATTCTGTGAAGTTTAAATCAGTAATTAGGGACTAATTGCTCTCTCGGCCCCTTTTATTGGCATGGGAAGTGAGCGTTTGCGTTGCCAAAGCATGTAAAAATGTAAAATAAGATACAAATAACATCTCTCTCTCTCTCTCTCTCTGTGTCTCTCTCCCCAGCCATGGCAGACTTCCACGTGCAGCCAGAGTCGGTGCGTGGGGAGGAGGCTGGCGTCGCTCGCTTCCAGTGCCAGGTCCGCGGGCTGCCAGAACCCCTGATCAGCTGGGAGAAGGACGGACGGCCGGTCAACACCCATGACGACAGGTAACTGAGACGATAATATACTGTAATACAATAGTGCACTATAGCGGCCACAGACCACAAGACACCATGTGATATGGACATACACACACACACACACACACACCATTATAACATACACACTCACACTATACACACACACACACACACACACACATTCTATGATAACACACACACATTCTATGATAACACACACACACACACACGCCACACAACCCCCCCCCACACACACACACACATTCTATGATAACACACACACACACACACACACACACACACACACAAACAGCACTCTCATACACACACACACACACACACACATCATATAACACTCACACACACACACACAACACACACACAACATAATACACACTCACACACACACACACAATACAATATCGCACACACACACACACACATGCACCCATCATTCCAATACACGTCACTGCAACATACACACATCCACCCCTACAATGCACAAACACTTTGTGACTTCACTGAACTGAACACAAACATCGTCTGACCTCTGACCTCAGAGTTTTGTTCTGTCTGTCTGTCTGTCTGTCTCTCTGTCTCCTGGGTTGTGTGTGTGTGTGTGTGTGTGTGTGTGTGTGTGTGTGTGTGTGTGTGTGTGTGTGTGTGTGTTGTGTGTGTGTGTGTGTGTGGTGTGTGTGTGTGTGTGTGGTGTGTGTGTGTGTGTGTGTGTGTGTGTGTGTGTGTGTGTGTGTGTGTGTGGTGTGTGTGTGTGTGTGTGTCTGCGTATGTTGGTGTGTGTGTGTTGTGCGTGTGTGTTGTGTGTGTATGTGTGTGTGTGTGTGTTGTGTGTGTGTGTGTGTGTGTGCTGTTGTGTGTGTGTTGTGTTGTGTGTGTGTGTGTGTGTGTGTGTGTGTGTGTGTGTGTGTGTGTGTGGTTGTGTGTGTGTGTGTGTGTGTGTGTGTGTGTGTGTGTGTGGTTGTGTGCGTGTGGTTATGTGTGTGTGGTTGTGTGTGCGTGTGGTTGTGTGTGCGTGTGGTTATGTGTGTGTGTGTGTGTGTGTGTGTGCCTGCAGGTACACCCTCCTGCCTACAGGGGTGCTCCAGATTACCGGTCTGTGTCAGGAAGACGCGGGTCGCTTCTGCTGTGTGGCCCACAACAGCGCCGGGGTCAAACACAGCACAGAGGCCCGGCTCACCGTCTCAGGTATGACCCCTGACCCCCCCGACCCTCGACCCTCACCTCCTCACTCGCTGGTCACCTTTACAATCCTCAGCCCGCCCGTCATCGAAGCTTAAACTGCACCGTAGCATTTACCATTTATGAATGAATGAATGAATGAATGAATATCTTTATTTGAGGAGGGACAAAGTACAAAGAACATTAACCTTATAAAACAAGGAGAGTTGTTTTTGCGAAATTATTAAATAGCATGGAAATTACACATTAAAAGAGTACAAAAATACTGTAGTAATCAATAAAAGTGTACAAACACAATCATCCCCAACCCTCCCCACTAACGATCAGACAAAGTTATAGTCTACATTTACATTTACATTTAGACCATTTAGCAGACACAAATGTAATATTTCGAATGTAATGTACTGTAAGTCATTTACTGCATCTGAAGTTATTATTCATTATGAATTGTTATCATTGTTACCCCCGAAGTGGTAACCTTTACTGTAAAAACACACTCGTCACTATAGTATTTAGCACTCTTAAATTGAAGAGAACAAAGCATATGCAGTATAAAATATTGTAAATCAAATTTCTTTTGAACGCCATATTAGAATAAGAATAGATTCATAAAATAGAATATTGTTGCACGCATTCTTCCAAACTGAACTTAAAGTATAGCAGACCCAGTAAACGCAGCGTTAGCAAAAAAAAAACTAAACACGACAGCTGTATAAATAAATACATTCATATTATTTTAATCGACGTTCCCAAGGCCTTGACGCCGCAATGCCAGGACCTTAATAATAAAATATGACACCAGAGATGAAGTGGCACCAGAGAGCTTCCCGCAACTCAAACACATTCCACGCCGCGCTCCCTTTTGTCTTGTCATCGTATTATTAATTTATTGTCGGCGGGTTTTAATTACATTTATCTGCCCGCCGCCGTCTGCGCGCACACGGACCCCGTCGCCGGGCAGACGACGGCCAAACAACCAGCTGGGTCGGGGATAGGGAGGTCGGGGGTCGGGGGTCGGGGGTCCCAACGCCATCTTGGCTGCGAGCGAGACGTCAGGTTTGAAAAAAGCACACAACGACAAAAAAACCCGCCGACAATAAATTAATAATACGATGACAAGACAAAAGGGAGCGCGGCGTGGAATGTGTTTGAGTTGCGGGAAGCTCTCTGGTGCCACTTCATCTCTGGTGTCATATCATACTCTCTGAGCAGGCATAATGCACTCCCACATGTCCATGAAACTCTCATACATTCCCATCGGAGAGCAACCAGGCAAAAAAGGGACCCCGCAGATGATCTGGAAGCGTCCGTCCAGAGTCATAGCCCCAAAGACATCCAGAGAAAGACCCGCGAGAAGCGGGGTTGTCCTAGGGAGATTAGTACTAGCGCCAAACAATACCGAAACCCACCCAAGGTTAGCCTAGCGACGAAATGACCTGTTGGACTCCCACGTCTGAGATCATGAGGTTTCCCGTGCCCAGCACCTGAATGCCTTCCACGCCGATGGGACGTCCGTCTAGCCAGGGGACAAGGAGACACCGTTAGACACAGAGACACATATAGGAACAGCAATCTGTGTGTACATCAATATTCACATGCACATTCCAGCTCTCGACGGCCTTGCGACGATAAGAAACCCATCTGTATGCCGGGAAACAGCAATGCTTTGTCCATAATAGACTGCATGATTGACACTCTGGGCACACGCTCGACACACAACAACAACAACAACAACAACAACAACAACAACCAGAACAACAACAACAACAGCAGCAAAGTTTATCGCATCTCACTGCTTCAACATAAACTAAAGCCGCCGTTTCTATGGGTGGTCCTCCTATCAGAGCACGGTGTGCCAGTTCAGACAGTGATCTGATCTGTTGAGAGCAGATCTGACAACAGCCCGTGGAGAGGACATCACAACAAGACAACGTGGGGATACTGAGACAAGCTGGGTGGAGGAACTCAAGTTTATGTCCACCAAATGACTTGAGTATTATTTCACCGTTCACGCGTTATGTACTCAATTTTAGGGAATAAAATAAAAGTGTGGTTCTTCATGTCTTACAGGAGATTACAGAGTTCTGCCGAGAGCTCGTCACGCAGCCGGCTGTTGGGCAGGAGAGCCGCCAACAGTAACTGTCGCTTCTTATCTCGCCAACTTGTGCAACACAACTTCACAACACAGATAAGGAGTTGCCTGCTGAGCTGTCCTGATAAGGCTGAACTTCCACATCCTCCCCCTGTGATCTGAGCCACCAGGGATTAGAAGCTTCTCTTAATAATCGGTACAATAACAACTAATTGAATGTATAAAAGCAGCCATGATATGCGTTGTCAAACTCTAGCAGTCACAATCATGGACTTATACGTCTTTAGTCAAGTCTACAGGAATTGACAGAGATGACAGAGAGTTATAACATTTTTTCTGGTAAGAGTTTTCAAAAGATTTGAAAAAACGAATGCTGAAGAGTCTCTCAAGGGTAAATTGGTGGTAATTGGAGGCAAGAGGATTTAAGCGTCAGTTTGGGCTAACAACCAGCTGGGTGATGACACAATAACTCTTCAGCCTCGATGGAGAGATAAGTGGAGATTTTTAAGTGTGAATCATTCTAAATATGACCTCGCTTCTCACCCTGAATTGTGGTTTTAACGAGTGATCCTGACTGTATTGTAGAACGATCCCGTTCCTAATCTCTCCCCACGCGTCTTCGATTCTCCACCGCTGTTGTCCTCCCTGTTTCCTTTAGCCCGTGCCGTGGCAGGATGCTTTTGTTGCCTGTATCGGCACTTGTCAGTCTCCCCCGATTCAGCCCCCCGAGACTCCTCGTCAATCCTCGTGCTCCTCATCCTCCTCCTCCTCCTCATCCGCCGCCGCCGCAGGAGGCAGGAGGCAGGAGGCAGGAGGCAGGAGGCAGGAGGCAGGAGGGACCACGGTTCGGTTCGGTTTGGTTTTGCGTTGAATGAGCGGCGTCTCAAACGGAGACGAATGTGGATCCATTACATTCATTATTCGCCCTCCCCCCGGCTCGCCCTGCCTCTCTAATCTAATGCACACAGTGGCCGCCGCGCGCAGCCTTTTCATTCCAGTCACAGTGTGTAAGGCAATATGCTCAATATGCTCAATTTGATTTCCTTCCTCCTACTAGAGGGGAGGGGGTGGCGAGGCGGCGTGCAATTTACATTCTGATCAGCGAATCAGATTTGATTTCCTTCCTCCTACTAGAGGGGAGGGGGTGGCGAGGCGGCGTGCAATTTACATTCTGATCAGCGAATCAGATTGGATAATAGTAAAGCCAAACAGAGAGCAGATTGGGAAATTGCTTGCGGCGGCCGTGGGGTGATTGTCAGGAAGACATGAATGGAGACGGAGAGAGGAGACCTCGTCTCAACGTCTCTTATCTAGCTAGCGTGAGGCTAGCTGATGAGCATGTCCTTCAACAGGAACCACAACATTACAACACCCACCCCCCCCCATGATGCAGCCACATGCACACACAAACACACACACATACGCACATATGTGTGTGTGTGTGTATGCATGCATCTACTGTACGTACGCACGTATGCATGCAAATACACGCATACCCCCACATGCACACACAAGCGGACAGATAAACGCACTCACACACACACACACACGCACACACAAAACCATGCTTACATATGCAAACACACAAGCACGTACACACACACACACACACACACACACACATACGCACACACACACACGCACGCACGCACGCACACACACACACACACACATATGCACACACAACGCAACGCACACACACACACACACACACACACACACACACCCATACAAGCTTACATATGCACCCCTGGCCCCTCCGCACACACACACACACACACATTGACAGAGCTAAACGGTGGTCATTTATCTCAGTCCAGGACATGTGGTGACCGGCACTTTTTTCTTCTTCTTTTTTTTTTCTCAACAAATTAAAAGCAACCATCAGCAGAACCAGAGACGCGGCGAAGACGCTGGAACAATCCAAACACCACACCACACACACACACACACACACCACACACCACACACAAAAAGAACGTCCAGTTTTGGTGCCTTTTGTGTGCGCGTAGTAAGTTAACACGGTATATACACACAAGGCTTACACACAAGAGGTGACCGGCACAAACACCAACGCTCACACTAACAACCACCGATAGCTCCGTCCGATAGCCCCCCCGCCCCTCCCCTCTCTCTCTTACCGAGTCTGCTCCAGGACACAACCCTGCTCCCCTCGTTAGCTACATGCTTACCGAGATCTGCTTGCTCAGGACACCAAGCGTGTGCTGGGTAGTACCCTCGTCCTCTGGCAAACGCCTCCAAGAGCGTCCACGGCGTTTTGGTCTGGTGCGACAGTGTGATTGAGGTTCTTGCAGGAGCACACCAGATATCGTCTGGAGGCATTCGCTCAGCGGCTCTTATATGCGACGAAGAGACCCGATACACTGGGTGAGCAGGCTGTGCCAGGTTCTCTGAGTCTCTATTGGTGTGCTGGGGAAGGGAGGGATAGGTCGATGTGTCTGCATGGGAAGGTGGATTGGTTTCTTCAGGGATATCTCGTGGGAAATAGGCATGGTGGACGTGGGATGACGGAGGACTTTAGACTTACATTTATTACTTTCTCTGGCCCGGCCGCCGACTGGGCCTCTCTGGATGTCTGGAGCTCTGGAGCTCTGGGTCTCTGGAGCTCTGGAGCTCTGGAGCTCTGGATGTCTGGGTCTCTGGGTCTCTGGGTCTCTGGATGTCTGGAGCTCTGGGTCTCTGGGTCTCTGGGTCTCTGGGTCTCTGGATGTCTGGAGTCTCTGGAGCTCTGGGTCTCTGGGTCTCTGGGTCTCTGGGTGTCTGGATCTCTGGAGCTCTGGGTCTCTGGGTCTCTGGGTCTCTGGATGTCTGGATGTCTGGATGTCTGGATGTCTGGATCTCTGGAGCTCTGGGTCTCTGGGTCTCTGGATGTCTGGATCTCTGGAGCTCTGGATCTCTGGAGCTCTGGAGCTCTGGGTCTCTGGGTCTCTGGATGTCTGGATGTCTGTATCTCTGGAGCTCTGGAGCTCTGGAGCTCTGGGTCTCTGGATGTCTGGATCTCTGGAGCTCTGGGTCTCTGGGTCTCTGGGTCTCTGGATGTCTGGATGTCTGGATCTCTGGAGCTCTGGGTCTCTGGGTCTCTGGATGTCTGGAGCTCTGGAGCTCTGGATCTCTGGAGCTCTGGATCGTCTGGATGTCTGGATCTCTGGAGCTCTGGAGCTCTGGGTCTCTGGGTCTCTGGATGTCTGGATGTCTGGATGTCTGGATCTCTGGATGTCTGGATCTCTGGATCTCTGGAGC
The DNA here is from genome assembly GCA_002895965.2 of Coryphaenoides rupestris. NCBI lineage: Eukaryota > Metazoa > Chordata > Actinopteri > Gadiformes > Macrouridae > Coryphaenoides > Coryphaenoides rupestris. Next base: position 14,314 of record PIJE02000669.1, on the reverse strand, counting down.
TCTGGAGCTCTGGGTCTCTGGGTCTCTGGATGTCTGGATGTCTGGATGTCTGGATCTCTGGTCTTGTGTGTGCATGTGGGGGTATGCGTGTATTTGCATGCATACGTGCGTACGTACAGTAGATGCATGCATACACACACACACACATATGTGCGTATGTGTGTGTGTTTGTGTGTGCATGTGGCTGCATCATGGGGGGGGGTGGGTGTTGTAATGTTGTGGTTCCTGTTGAAGGACATGCTCATCAGCTAGCCTCACGCTAGCTAGATAAGAGACGTTGAGACGAGGTCTCCTCTCTCCGTCTCCATTCATGTCTTCCTGACAATCACCCCACGGCCGCCGCAAGCAATTTCCCAATCTGCTCTCTGTTTGGCTTTACTATTATCCAATCTGATTCGCTGATCAGAATGTAAATTGCACGCCGCCTCGCCACCCCCTCCCCTCTAGTAGGAGGAAGGAAATCAAATTGAGCATATTGAGCATATTGCCTTACACACTGTGACTGGAATGAAAAGGCTGCGCGCGGCGGCCACTGTGTGCATTAGATTAGAGAGGCAGGGCGAGCCGGGGGGAGGGCGAATAATGAATGTAATGGATCCACATTCGTCTCCGTTTGAGACACCGCTCATTCAACGCAAAACCAAACCGAACCGAAACGCTGTGGTCCCTCCTGCCTCCTGCCTCCTGCCTCCTGCCTCCTGCCTCCTGCCTCCTGCGGCGGCGGCGGATGAGGAGGAGGAGGAGGATGAGGAGCACGAGGATTGACGAGGAGTCTCGGGGGGCTGAATCGGGGGAGACTGACAAGTGCCGATACAGGCAACAAAAGCATCCTGCCACGGCACGGGCTAAAGGAAACAGGGAGGACAACAGCGGTGGAGAATCGAAGACGCGTGGGGAGAGATTAGGAACGGGATCGTTCTACAATACAGTCAGGGTCACTCGTTTAAACCACAATTCAGGGTGAGAAGCGAGGTCATATTTAGTCGCAGGACGGAGAGAAATGATTCAGACTTAAAAATCTCCACTTATCTCACTTATCGAGGCTGAAGAGTTATTGTGTCATCACCCAGCTGGTTGTTAGCCCAAACTGACGTTTAAATCCTCTTGCCTCCAATTACCACCAATTTACCCTTGAGAGACTCTTCAGCATTCGTTTTTTCAAATCTTTTGAAAACTCTTACCAGAAAAAATGTTATAACTCTCTGTCATCTCTGTCAATTCCTGTAGACTTGACTAAAGACGTATAAGTCCATGATTGTGACTGCTAGAGTTTGACAACGCATATCATGGCTGCTTTTATACATTCAATTAGTTGTTATTGTACCGATTATTAAGAGAAGCTTCTAATCCCTGGTGGCTCAGATCACAGGGGGAGGATGTGGAAGTTCAGCCTTATCAGGACAGCTCAGCAGGCAACTCCTTATCTGTGTTGTGAAGTTGTGTTGCACAAGTTGGCGAGATAAGAAGCGACAGTTACTGTTGGCGGCTCTCCTGCCCAACAGCCGGCTGCGTGACGAGCTCTCGGCAGAACTCTGTAATCTCCTGTAACTTTAGCTGTCAAGACAAGACATTAAGAACCACACTTTTATTTTATTCCCTAAAATTGAGTACATAACGCGTGAACGGTGAAATAATACTCAAGTCATTTTGTGGACATAAACTTGAGTTCCTCCACCCAGCTTGTCTCAGTATCCCCACGTTGTCTTGTTGTGATGTCCTCTCCACGGGCTGTTGTCAGATCTGCTCTCAACAGATCAGATCACTGTCTGAACTGGCACACCGTGCTCTGATAGGAGGACCACCCATAGAAACGGCGGCTTTAGTTTATGTTGAAGCAGTGAGATGAGATAACCTTTGCTGCTGTTGTTGTTGTTGTTCTGGTTGTTGTTGTTGTTGTTGTTGTTGTTGTTGTTGTGTGTCGAGCGTGTGCCCAGAGTGTCAATCATGCAGTCTATTATGGACAAAGCATTGCTGTTTCCCGGCATACAGATGGGTTTCTTATCGTCACAAGGCCGTCGAGAGCTGGAATGTGCATGTGAATATTGATGTACACACAGATTGCTGTTCCTATATGTGTCTCTGTGTCTAACGGTGTCTCCTTGTCCCCTGGCTAGACGGACGTCCCATCGGCGTGGAAGGCATTCAGGTGCTGGGCACGGGAAACCTCATGATCTCAGACGTGGGAGTCCAACACTCGGGAGTCTATGTCTGCGCCGCCAACAAACCCGGTACCCGGGTCCGCAGGACCGCCCAGGGACATCTGGTGGTCCAAGGTCAGTCTTGTTGGGGTCCTAAGTGTCGAGGGCAATGGGCATCGGGGATGTCTTTGGAGTCACGACTCATGTAGGTCCTTGGGGCTGTCGACATTCTGGGGGTCTTTGAGATCCTGACAAAGAGATTCATGGAGAACAACCCTATGTCCTTCAAAAAGAGTGTTTTGGGTCCCTGAGCTCCTGGGCTTGCTAGGGGTCCTTGAGAATCTGCCACTCTTTGAGATCCTGAAGGTCTTGGAGAGAACCGTCTTTGTAGGTCTTTGGGGTCCTATGCATCATCGGGGTTCCCGTCGGTTTTTGTGGATCCTGTAGGATCTGGTGATTGGGGTGCTGAAGTGCCTTGGCCTGCTAGGGGTCCTTGAGAATCTATAGGTCTTTGGGTCCACAGAGATCCCGGTGAAGGATGAGGGAGGCCTACATGTCCTGTATCTTAACACATGGTCAATATCTCATCTCATATGTTTGTGGTGCACGTCCACGGCCCGATCACAGCAAACGACCGGGATGTTGATTAAATGTCAGTTCCTTTGATTAATTTATAGATTTTTTGCCAGCTATTAATAACGATCCCATCACTGTGCAAAGAGTAGCGTCTTACGTTATGGAGGAGACGGGATATCGAGGGAAATAATCAAAAGTTCAACAAGCGCATTATGATAAAGGAAATGGTGGTTTGTAAATCAAACAACAACCTTATGGGTTTGAAAAAGAGTGAGCGTTTTGCAATAAGACGATCATAGCATCCATATATATATCACTCTCTTCTCCTGTCACTCAACCGTTATGCACTTTCCTTTTGTCCCCCCCCTCTCTCTCTCTCTCTCTCTCTCTCTCTCTCTCTCTCTCTCCCCCCTCTCTCTCTCTCTCTCTCTCTCTCTCTCTCTCTCTCTCTCCCCTCTCTCTCTCTCTCTCTCTCTCTCTCTCTCTCTCTCTCTCTCTCTCTCTCTCTCTCTCTCTCTCCCTCTCTCTCTCTCTCTCTCTCTCTCTCTCTCTCTCTCCTCTCTCTCTCTCTCTCTCTCTCTCTCTCTCTCTCTCTCTCTCTCTCTCTCTCTCTCTCTCTCTCTCTCTCTCTACTTCTACCTCTCTCTCTCTCTCTCTCTCACCCCCCCCCAGCTCCAGCAGAGTTCATCCAGCCACCCCAGTCCATCGCTCGCCCCGTGGGGACGACGGCCGTCTTCAGCTGCCAGGCGCAGGGTCAGCCGCTCCCCCAGCTCACCTGGCTGAAGAACGGACAGATCCTGGAGCCCGGGGGTCACGTCAAGCTACGCAACAACAACAGGTGAGGTCAACGCCTGAACTCTGACCTCACCAGGGCACACATGCTTATGACTTACTCAACCTTATTCTGGATTTTCTTATAAAGCCTTTTTTAATTTTTCATATTTTTTACAGTAAATATTGTAAATATTCTCGATGTTCTGATTCTTATCCCTCTGATTCTAGTTATCTATGATATTCTTGAGCACATTCTGCGGAGCATCGCCACTTTTTCGTTTCACTGCACATCCTGTATGTGTGTACGTGACGAATAAAGTTCTTCAATCTTCATACAAACACTATTTATATCAGTATACAGACACACACTGTTTATATTGTAGTACAGCTATTGTTTATCTGTAATATTTACACTTAAGCTACATAGTCAATTCATTGTTCAGAGTTGTTTTAGTATTTATCTTTATAAGAATACTGTTCAGAAGAAAACCTTTTACTGTGCTTACTATGTACTATTACTAATTGTAGTAATAGTACATTGCACTGTACTTGTTACATATGGCAATAAAGAAATCTTGACTCTTTAATAATAGTTATAGTTGTTGAAAGGACTGATTAACTGGCGAACAGAATATATGACCATTTAAATAAATGAATCGGTTGTTGTGGTGGTTGATGTATAAAATAAAAGCGCCCTCGTGTCTGTAAAAAGCCACGGTGGGCGGGCCGCGGGTCGCGGGTCGCGCACACTTGCTGCGTTCCCCACGGGGTCACGCAACGCGAACAACGCGGCGGCGGTAAGGAGCGCGATCGTTAAACATGAGGG
>PIJE02000668.1:191398-260630 GCA_002895965.2 Coryphaenoides rupestris | reverse complement strand
ATACGCTCGTAAACGGCAGGACTTTAGTGTCACCCACAGGCTGTTTTTCACTTCCATTTAGTCATCCGTAGCAAAACAATGTTCTTTGGATCCGTATTGACAAAACAATTTCTTTTTTTCTTCCATAGGTCAGAATATCTTCATGGCCCAAAGAAATCCCTGGGTCGTGGTTCAGCGAATTCAAGCGTGGTAAAATAGTAAGTGTTGCGTCCTCCACCACCGCCGATATGTAACCTTCTCCAGTGACCTGCTCGTGTTTCATTGAAGTCCTTGAAGGGAAATATGAAGTGAAACCTCTTGGGAATACAATCGGCTCCAATAAAAGTGATAGCCGATCTACGCTAGAGAGCTCAAACACAGCCTCGCTGAACAGCTACCACAGCACTGCGTGTCCAGAGCTAAGTGGCTGGATGCAGTGTTTCCCATCAAACAAGCAAACTGACTGGCTAACTGGCTAACTGGCTAACCGGCCCACAGACGTGTGTGGGACGCATCACACATCATCACACACTCACATGCGCGTGGCCCGGTGTGTTCAAATGAGACACTGGACACATTGGAATCAGATATTTTGGAAACCAGTTTGAGGCCCACTTTCTATCTCTAGGTCTTGTGACCGTAAGGTGAACTCCGGTGTAAAATATATTTCAACCAGGGCATTCAGACCTCCGATAGCTTAGCGTAGCTTTTGATTGCAAAGCGGTGATGAATGGGAATATGTTGTTGTGAGTACGAACTGTACCCACCTGAAATAGTTGTGAAGGCATTTGAAAAACATAGAAACATTAGGTTTCATAGAGCAGGTGGGGGGGCGGGGTGAAGCATTGTCAGAAAGACATCACACTCGCTGGAGAGACAGTGCGCAACTAATAGAAAACTACCAAACAGGATTTTGGGGGGATTGACTTCCCCTTTAAGTGAGTTGCACTCAACACCTGCACCTCCACCTTCTCCACCGTCTCCACCCCACAGCTGTCCTATGTGGACTCGGAGGGCAGCAGCATCAACGAGGTGCAGATGACCTTCCTCAGACTACTGACGGCGTCGGCCAGACAGAACTTCACCTACAGCTGCCACCAGTCGGTGGCGTGGTACGACCAGGCGGCCGGCGGCTACAACCGGGCGCTGCGCTTCCTGGGCTCCAACGACGAGGAGATGTCCTACGAAAACAACCCCTACATCAAGACCCTGACGGACGGCTGCGCGGTGAGAGCCCCTGCCCCACCCCCACCCCCCACGTACACTGTGTGTTAATGTGGATGTCCGTGTGTTTGTGGGTTTGTGGTGTGATAACCAGGATGTGTTTCCAATGGTTTCATCGTGTCGATATCTTGGTTAATGAGCTTTTATTGTAATCCTGAACTAAAAAGCTTTGTCCCTGGGAAAAAAAACATCCCAGAAATCATTACTTCTAATATTGCGTTTGGCTTAGCAACACATCTAGCCCTCATCTAGTTTAGCGAATTAATTTCCTTAAAGGTGAACCATCATGAACCAAGTATTCATAATATTCAGTAATATTCAGACCAAGTACATCTTCGCATTCGCTGATGATGTCTCTCTAATGTTAGAAAATAGACATCCGCTTTAATATACGTTTCTGAGATTTTTACCTGCATGTTGGAACGATGTAAAGATAATGTGACGACTCTGACGATAAGCAATTAGAAATGTGGTAACACAGTGTTCAGTTGTATGTCTCTTGACCGTCTGCGTGTCTCTTGGTCCCTGCAGACGAGGAAGGGCTATGGGAAGACGGTGTTGGAGCTCAACACTCCCAAGATCGACCAGGTCCCCATCGTCGACCTCATGGTCACCGACTTCGGGGACCCCAACCAGAAGTTCGGCTTCGAGGTCGGACCTGTCTGCTTCCTCGGCTGAAAACACACACAAACAAACAAACAAACAAACAAAGCAAAACATCCGCCGAAGAAGAAGAGACAAAAAAAAGGAAGAAAAAAAATGAAAAAAACAAGAACTTGACGGGGCCAACGAAGAAAACTCAAAGACACTTTTTTGGTACCACCAGAACCCACCCCTCCCTCTCCCCTTCACCCTACTACCCCTTACCCTCTATCTCCCCCCACCCCCACACACACACACACACACACACACACACACACACACACACACACACACACACACTCCCTCAACAACAACCATCCCTGTCCGTTACCATTGCCACATGCACGTCAAGTCGAGAGCGGGGGGGCGCAAAATATTCTGTGTCGCCGTGCACGCTTGTGCGCACGTACAGTATGCCATGTATGTGTGTGTGCGTGTGGTGCGCGTGTGCGTGATACACCATGCTTGTATCTCCATCTTATTTTATTACGATGATGCAGTGGCGTGGAGGAGGGGGAGGTGGGGGGGGGGTGTGCGTGGCCTCTTCTCTGGAGTATCCAAGTGCTGAATGAAAAGTGACTACAGTAGCGCTCGTTCATGCAAACTAAACACACACACACACACACACACACACACACACACACACACACACACACACTCAAAAAACGTGTCCGCGGTGCTAAGAGCGAAGGTGTATTTTGATAATAGAGAGTAAAAAAAACTGTAATTAATATTATTTTGTACAATATTTGTTATTTCTGAATCCACTTTCAAAACTCGCATGTGTATCCAAATTGGTTTTTTTCCTCAGTTTCCCCGCGATCATTTCATAAAAGAAATCCCAACAAAAATGGTATTTCCATTTCAAAGAAATACACAGCAGAAGTTAAAAGACGTCAATCACGAAATAAAATGTATGTATGTATGTGTACTACGATTTATTTTTGTTTTGTCGTTGTTCGATGAATACTGTGTTTCTGTTCATGAAGCAAATAAAGTGAGCATTCAAATGAAGCCCCCATCACTCCCAGTCAGGCTGTCTTGCCCTTTGTATATATTGACTCCTCAGAGCTCCGAGGAGACTTGCTGCCGTGTGGTCCTGGTGCCACGCTGGCTTAAATGAACTGAACGCCTCCAGTCTACACGTCCCATCAAACCCCCACTAATGTTGTGATCCTGTGCTAGTGTTAAGCAACCATGGCATTCATTCTTCTCTTATTTAATTTTATCCGTTGTTTCATTATTTTGTTTTGGCAGTGTTTCTATTTTTTTTTTTTTCGGTTGTTTACCTCAAAAACTTTATTGATAACCATTAATGACGCGAGGATGTTCTTGCCCTGTATATACACCTTGGTTAAGCAATTAAGTTTATATATTTCGGCTGGGGATTTTTTTTTTTAAAGAGAGAAAAAAAATGCTTATCTGTTAGACATCCTCTGTCCACACCCCTTTGTGAATGCAATACCAAGCCTTTTAGGTCACCCATTTTTTGTAACTAAAATGAGAAAATGTTTTATTTGTGCTTTTCATGGTTCAATTAAATATTAAAAACTGGATTCTAAACAACAATGAGCCGAATGCCTTTATGGTTTTTGCTTAACTTTTATAGTTTGAGTGAGACTGCTGCGCGCCTGCTGCGCTCTGAATCCAGAAGAGATCTAATCACAACCAACTTTAGATATATTGGGAAGGTGCAATTTTTATTCCTGTTAAAATAACAAACAAATATCTAATAAAGTACCATCTTTTAATACTTCTCTTTCACTCTGAGTACATGTAGAACCTAAATAAAATGTCCGCTAGCGTTCTCTAATTTCAGTGGATAAACTCCTTAATCTCTGCTTTTTTGAGTAGTTCTACTCATTTGCTTACTCTTGTATCTCATTGATACGACTTAACGATAAACAAACTTTCCACACCATTGTGTGTATTGTCTCTAAATAAACAACACCAACAAGAACTACAGATAGGCTTTATGCAAATGAGATATAAGATATATTTTCACACACACACACACACACACACACACAATAAGCCATATACCAGTACCCTCACACACAGAAACACGCACAGAAACGGTGGCATAGATATATTCAAATTAGATTCAAGTCTTGATGAAACCAGACGTAGAGGCGAGTCGTGAGCACTACAGAGGAACTTGGAAGATGGATTGGGAATTGCAACTCAGGCTGTCTGAGGCACAAGCTTTTCCAGCGGTGCAAGGGATATTCTTTGAGACTAGTTTTGGTCCTGCACTATCCCTCTATCTTAATGTATCTGTCTGAGCAATATTGCTTTCCTTAGCAAAATTAGGTTTGTGCCACAAGGGGATTCGGTAATTTGATTAATTTCACTGTGTGTATAAACTCTTTTTTTGTCCAGTAAGACATATTCATCAAGAGGTAAACATAATAAAGAATGCTAAACTGGGCTTAGATTTGGGGGGCAGTGATTGGGTTTCAACCCATCAGATATCTTAGTTTGTTGATTTGTTGTCGGTAGAACGTTGGCTCAGTACTTCAGTATTGTCACATGCTAAGTGTACAAAATTATATTTTTTGCGCAAGCTTGTCAAGACTAAGTTGTTGTCTTCCCAATATATTCCTTATGGTAAGTAGGGAGTCTAAAAGATAAGAAGTATGCCTAATACCGCAACACTTTAGTCCTAAAGCCAAACAATTAAAGAGACACTCACACTAGTGGCCTCTAATGGCCAGATGCAGGCTGATTAGAGAGAGAGAGAGAGAGAGACAGAGACAGAAGAGAGAGAGAGTTCCTGTCCATGTCAGTATCTACCAACCTTTTCCAACCCTGCTGAAATAAATCTGTTTTGTCCACAACTTCTTGAGTGTTGGACGAGCCCAGTGTAAGCCACTTCAGTGGCATGTAGCAAGGTTGTTTGCTCCAGTTACTAATAATACAAAAAAAATAAATCTAGCTGGTTGGCTTGCATGGTTGACAACAACCGTGGGTGTACTGAATGTGTGGATTTCCACTTTACTAAAGATTAGTTTTGATGTGTTGTGATGTCTTCTTACCCGCCATTCGTTGGCACAGCCCAAATTGAATTGGAGGCCCCGGGTCAGTGAGTTCTGGTGGATTGCTTTATAGAGATGGGTAGTTGGGTAGCCTTCCTTTCGCTTGCTAGTCCCGGACAGGTACATTGGAACTATTTTCTGGGAGGGGGTGCGGTAAAAGGGCACCGTTATCACTTTTCTCCCACTGTCCAACACAGCAGTGCTCTAGGATTTGACTTCAAATATCCAATAATTTGAGGAGTATGGCAGCTATTAAGCTATTAGGTTTAGACAGCATCTTTTGAAGCCTATTATGACAATAACAGGCGCATTAGCCAACACAGCGGTCTGCAATTCATTGACCTTAACCTCAGGCCATTCACATTTGTTGCTGCATCACCATACAGATAATTGTTAGTTGTAAGTAAATACTGTGGCATGGTCCCATAGCCCTGAAGACGTGCTGTCCCTTTAAGGAATGAAACCAGGAATTTGGGGAGGTTTTAAAGTTGGAGGAAATAATTGGTTTTTGAGGGGAATTAAGGAAGGAAGACCGGTAGAGTAACCTGGGTTTTTTTTTTTTGTAATGCATTGCTTTTGAGACATTTTCCTGATTGGATTATGGATGATTTGATTTTCACACTAACTGAGACCTTGGTGTGTGTGTGTAACTGACTTTAAAACATGTGGAGTGTGTGAAATGATGAGTTCATTCATGACCTATGAGTTATTTTGTTTCTTAAAACCCATTCTTTGTTTCGTTACGATCATCTGTTTGCATTTAAGTTAGTTTAGTTTAATTGGGTTTCAATACCACACCTGTTACAGTCTCATCTTGCTGAACACTGCCATTATTATTCATTCATGTTGGCTACCTATCTTACAGTTCAAGACAAATGTTAATGTTAGGAATGCAGCGTAGGGGACAAAGGGGCCGGTGTAACACAGACTGCTACTGTATTTTTACCGATCATATAATTTTGTTTTTGGTTACAAAAAAGAGGTAAGTATAAAAGTCCCACTAAAATTATTTTTCTAGAAAGATTTTTTTTTGCTTGGTGGGCCCCCAAGTGGCATGGGCCCCTGCGCAGGTGCCCAGAATGCCCATTGTGGCCTGCCTGAGTAAGACACCTAACCCCAACTGCTCCCAACAATGCAAGTTTGACACCACCGTCTGTGTATGAATGTGTGGGTGAATACGAGGCAATATTGTAAAGAGCTTTCGATAAAAACTCTGTAGAAATCCAATCCATTTACCATAGGCCTATACCGAGGAGTTTGGTTAAAATGTAGCGTCTGCGCCCCAGAGACGTAGAGAGCACCGTCAGCAACTGCAGATGTTTTTTCATTCTATATCCCTCAAGGAGCTCGACATGATCAGCGGCAAAAGCGCTCTGGTGCTGACTGTGCCATTGTTTTTCTATGGAGAGAGCGGTGTTGACCAACTCCACCGCAGTGCCCCCCTTGGTGTGGCGCACCGCTGGAGTTCGCCTCCGTGCGCTGTGGCAAACTGAAACATTTTCCTGCTGACCTTTCAATGCACAACCAATGACATAGCAGCTGTATGTGGCAGAGCCAGAAGTGACACAGAAGCAGGGAGAGAGTGATGGAAGATAAATGTATCCTCTGTGTTTCAGAGTTCCCCGGACTTGACAACACAACATTGAAAACATACCACGATCTCAGCAGGAAAAATAGGTGCTGATGCTGTTGCCAGGCTGAATAGCATCCTTGCCACTTTTTGACGACGTATACCTGCGCTGCGCTTTGCCTCTGTGCCCTACGAGCGCAGAGCAAAGTTATTTAAGTCTTATTATGTGAAGGCAGCTTCATGCAGATAGATACAATAAGATCCACATACAAGTCCACATACAAAATAAGTTGACTCGTACCAACTTTCTACACGGTTTTCAAAGAAGAATCAAATTCAACGTGAAAAAAACGGAAAACTGAAAAAAAGGACACATTCAGTCTCGTCTAAACATGTCTTTCTTGGCTTGCCTGTTGTGTTTGAAAAACCATTACATATGCCCACACTCCTGTTTCTTTGTGCTCTCCTTGAAAGTGTAATTAAAAAAAATAATAAAACAGTCAAATTAATTAAGTCTGTCTCCTGTCACTACAGAGAACAAGTGCTACGCTAGCCTGCGCTACATCAAAGCCTGGACAGCCAAAACCAAACCTTTATGTCTCACTCCCTTAGAGTGACAAAATTATTTCCGTGTAATGCTAATTGACAGCTCTATCCAGAAGCAAGACAGATTCTGTAATTGTTTTGTGTGTGTGGTGTTTTATCTTACCTTTCTTTGTAGTATAAAGCTCTTTGTGAAGAAAGGACTCAGAAAAATTGTCCAAGAAAAAAGGCAAAAAGAAACGTGAAAAACCACTTGTTTATCGTAGTTTTGCAAAACTGACTATTGTTCAAAAAACCTTTACATATACATGTATTACTTACCAAACACAAATATGTAACCTAGATTATATATTGTTTACATCCATGGATACACTTCTATACCAAACTGTAGCATGGTTTATTAAATTGCCAAATTTTTCAAAAACGTCTTGAGTTATGAAGTACCAAGAGTCTGTCGCTCGTTCGCTGTGGCTCTGCGGTCGTTGTCCTTTAACCTCGTGCACTCTGCTCCCCGAGGTGGACAGTGTGATACGGCCACATGTGTCCGCCATCACCGTGGCAGATGGGTGGCGACCAGACCAGCCTGCTTTGACCTAACGACCCTGCTTTGACCTTCAACACAAGGACTTGTGTTAAGAGAGACGGAAACAATTGACACCATGGGTGCGATATGATCTGGTGCAAGACAGAGGGGGCATGTGGGCATACATAATGACCTGGAGGACACACACACACACACACACACACACACCTCTCTTTCTCTTTCTTCTAGTCATGTGCCCATTCAAAACGGGCCGACTCTATGCGACGTATTTTGTGGGAAGCGCTCATCCCAACAACTCCACAGTCGGCAATACACCCGCCAAGCGCAAAGTCGATAAGATGAACGATTGTCAAGTAAATCGAATTACAGACTTATACATACATACGTACAGTACATACATACATGTATACAGTACATACATACATACATACATACAGTACATACATACATGTATACAGTACATACATACATACATACTGTACATACATACACATATACAGACACTCCTTCCCTTATAGTTTTGTTGTCTGATGTGATTTCCCTGAAAAAAATAAACAATTTAGCATTTTGTATTTCTTTGATTTATGGATTCTGAAACAAGAATATAGGAACACACTGTGACAGCCGAAAGGTTTCGCTGGGTCATGTGATGCTTCGCTTAGATCCTGGATAATCCACCTTGAATGATTAGAAAGAACTGTGTACACCAGGGGTGCCCACACTTTTTCAACTTGCGAGCTACTTTTAAAATGAAACCAAAATGATCTACCGACACTAAAAATGCTAAATGTTTCCCGAGTATACTTTATATATATACAATATAATTTGGCGTACCTTGCATAAACTGCATGAGCCCTTGTGGCACACTACAATTCAGTACATTTTTGGTCATTACCTTACTCCCAGCATTCTCAACTGTGGGGTGCAGTGGTATTAGCACAGTGGGGCGCCAGGGGGAATTCTGAATTGTTTTACTTTCAAGAATTGGTATTGAGAACTTCACATATACAAAAGGTGGTAAAGCACACGGCATAAAACCAACATTTCCGATCGAACTCGCCCCCCTCAGCAATCTAAAATGAACGAACTTTGTCATGCCCCCCCCACCCCGTCCAACAACGTGGTTGACTGCACATGCGCGGTGAATTTGTGTTAGAAAAGATGAGATCTCAGAATGGCTGCCCTGTACGTCAATCAAGTGGCAAATGTCAGAGGGAGGATGAATGATAACATCCATTTTTTTTTTTATGGCATGCGATCTACCTGGACTTCCTTTGCGATCGACCGGTCGATCGCGATCGACGTATTGGGCACCCCTGGTGTACACATAGACTGAAGATGCTGCATGGAAAGCTAATAGTCAAGCTTTCAGAATAAACTATACTAATACATGTTCATGTAACACTGCAGCCTTGTAATTCCCTGCAATCGTTTCTCAAATAACATCAATATTCACTTTAAGGATAGCTTGGGTAGGTGTATGGGTATGGTTTTAATCCATACATTTTCACCGTAGTCCACTAGATTGTATTGCAGTATTTTATTTTTCTGTAAAAAGAAGTAAATTAGAGTAGAGTATAAAGTTTTATATTTTATGTATCGCCTAGAGATATACTGTATCTTTTTTAAAACATCAGCCAGGTGGCAGCCAGATTCCAATATATTTCATTATTAACAGCATTGAAACGCAGTTATATGTTGAACTGGTATGACCCCTGTACCCAGATATCATATTACCTCTGTCTGGCGATGATACCCTCAGACCCAGCTTCTCTCCCCATCTAGATCCTCCTCATTTCAGATTGCAACAGATGCATTTCTCCAGCATAACACACATTTTTCACCATCCTCCATCATCATTGTTATTTTAAAATGAGGATTTCTTCTGCTATTCCTGCAGGAGGCTTCTATGAATCCCCCCCCCCCCCAGAAGCAAACAGAAGCAGTACATTAAACATGCAGGGAGGGAACACTCGGTCAGCACCAACAACAATGCTTCCCGAGGAAATCTTTTATTTATTTATTCAGGATTTCATCAGTGGACTTTTAGCGAGTTGTCTTTTTCCTTGTTGCTATTAAAGGCTCTAGTCTGGACTGCTCTCCCCATGCATGCAGAGCAGGCTTGGAGGCCAGATTGGTCTGGTTCCCTCTGTGTGTCTGTGCTTGTCATAAATGGTGTTTTCATACGGCGATAGTACAAATGTAAGTTGCAGATGCACATAACTCAGTTCCTACTCTTTCAGAATGCTTACTTGCTGACAGAGCAAATTATAGAACATGGGTTGTATGACTGGTCCATTGTTGGCATGGAGTTACATGCGGGACATTAACAGTAGACAACAAAGATGTATTAAACGGCCATCAATCCACGATGCCGACTGCATCATGGATGCCGACTACATAGCAAACTGCACCATTGTGGTCAGGAACGGTGCAGTTTGATGTGTGGCCGGGGTGTGTCTTATAACATTAATTATAAGTAACACTAATAATGCAAATATGACTTAATTGGTTGTAAAACTGTGGCTGTAAAGTATTATTGTTCACTGACATGAAATAACGATGATTTGTAAAACACCCGACGAAACTGAATCATTCAAAACTAAACAGAAATTACAGAGCGCATCGGCCGTGCATGTTGCCGAAAAGAGAACAACCTTAGATAGAAGAACTATAGTGTATATTGAGGTCATGTTTTACTAGACTACAGTGATCAAAATGCTATAGTGTGTGCATAATATACAATTACTCCCCACTTTTAGATTAATTCAGGTTTTGATCCCAGGTTTTGATTAATTCAAGGGCATTAGCTCCTTTGATTAATTTGTTGCCAACGTTTTTGGTTAGAATTTGTGGGCATGAGATGGGAGTTGAAACTGAATTTCCAGATGCATACAAAAGTGGAACGTAACAGGAGCCTGGTGATCAGACAGAATCAGACAGATCTTACGCTCCAGTTCCATCTCCAGTCTGACGTTGCCATCCACTCTAACACATTTGAGTGGGGGAGGGGGGGTTCCATTTCCCCCTAACCAATCACGAGAGACCAACGACGTGTAGCCATGCCAACAAACATTTAAGAGTGGAGCGAAGTAAACACAATGTTGGTCGATATTGAGAAGTCATCTATGTGAAATAATGTGTTAATCAAGGTGGTCACATTAAATTCAAGATTATTATTCAGCAGTCCAAACACAAAACAAAGTCCTGTTAAGAGAAAGTTCCAAGATGTCAGGGTAATTCTCCCATATAGACCTGGTTTCTATCCTGGGAGGATTTGTGTAAAATGTTTTCGACTACTTGTCAGGGTTGACCATTCACAAATCATTTGAAATAAATGGCAACTGGAGCCGTAGTCACACAGCTTGACAATGGCGTCTGTTCCTGCCGTAGTACTCTAATTGTTATTCCCCCGCTTCAGCACCGTTTCGAGTTACAATGTCGGTGGAGCCGACGGATTCAAAGGTCTGGACCCTGCCACACAAAAGTGTGTTTTGCCATCCTGAAAGTGAATATTTTTTAGAGAATCCCCCCCCCCCATTACTATGTTGTCAGTGTACAGCCTTAAATGTAACAGCGATTATGCAGCACTTGGCACACCGAGTGACTGCAACTTTCAGCACCATGGCAATGCTTTAGCAAACGAAACATGATGTTCGGTCTCCAAAAGATGATATTCTTTCCCCCAGATGGTGGGCCTCCTGAGCAGATCAATGTCACCGCAGTTTGCCGAAAATCTCTCGCTTGCAGTACCCTTGAACACATCGTTTTCGACGCTGTGTTCTGCACACAGGCTTGGAGGCCAGATTGGTCTGGTTCCCTCTGTGTGTCTGTGCTTGTCATAAATGGTGTTTTCATACGGCGATAGTACAAATGTAAGTTGCAGATGCACATAACTCAGTTCCTACTCTTTCAGAATGCTTACTTGCTGACAGAGCAAATTATAGAACATGGGTTGTATGACTGGTCCATTGTTGGCATGGAGTTACATGCGGGACATTAACAGTAGACAACAAAGATGTATTAAACGGCCATCAATCCACGATGCCGAAAAGAGAACAACCTTAGATAGAAGAACTATAGTGTATATTGAGGTCATGTTTTACTAGACTACAGTGATCAAAATGCTATAGTGTGTGCATAATATACAATTACTCCCCACTTTTAGATTAATTCAGGTTTTGATCCCAGGTTTTGATTAATTCAAGGGCATTAGCTCCTTTTGATTAATTGTTTGCCACGTTTTTGTTGAATTTGTGGCATTGAGATGGGAGTTTGAAACTGAATTTCCAGATGCATAACAAAAGTGGAACGTAACAGGAGTCTGGTGATCAGACAGAATCAGACAGAATCTTACGCTCCAGTTCCATCTCCAGTCTGACGTTGCCTCCACTCTAACACATTTGAGTGGGGAGGGGGGTTCGATTTCCCCTAACCAAATCACCGAGAGACCAACGACGCGTAGCCATGCCAACAAACATTTAAGAGTGGAGCGAAGTAAACACAATGTTTTGGTCGATATTGAGAAGACCATCTATGTGAAATAATGTGTTAATCAGGCGGTCACATCAAATTCAAGATTATTATTCAGCAGTCCAAAACACAAGAGAAAGTCTGTTAAGAGAAGTTCCAAGATGTCAGGGTAATTCTCCCATATAGACCTGGTTTCTATCCTGGGAGGATTTGTGTAAAATGTTTTCGACTACTTGTCAGGGTTGACCATTCACAAATCATTTGAAATAAATGGCAACTGGAGCCGTAGTCACACAGCTTGACAATGGCGTCTGTTCCTGCCGTAGTACTCTAATTGTTAGTCCCCCGCTTCAGCACCGTTTCGAGTTACAATGTCGGTGGAGCCGACGGATTCAAAGGTCTGGACCCTGCCACACAAAGCGTGTTTTGCCATCCTGAAAGTGAATATTTTTTAGAGAATCCCCCCCCCCGCCATTAATGTAACAGCGATTATTGCAGCACTTGGCATACCGAGTGACTGCAACTTTCAGAACCATGGCAATGCTTTAGCAAACGAAACATGATGTTTCGGTCTCCAAAAGATGATATTCTTTCCCCCAGATGGTGGGCCTCCTGAGCAGTCTCCTGAGCTGCCCGTCGCAGATCAATGTCACCGCAGTTTGCCGAAAATCTCTCGCTTGCAGTACCCTTGAACACATCGTTTTCGACGCTGTGTTCTGCACACACTGGAGGGGTGCATTTTTGGTCGCAAACAGTGGACATGCGGACATAATAGATCATATCGAGGCGGCCAAACTTAAGCGGTGGCTACAATCTGGGGAGTCGCACCGTTGGGACCGACATCAGTGGGATCAACGATGGTGATCTGAAACGGGCAGCTCAGAAGAGGACCGTTGCTCACCATCTGGTGGAACACGACTCAATTGGAGACGAAACATCATTTCTCATTGGCTGATGTAATTCTGTGCGCACAAATTATCTTCAATATTCAATATTCATTTGTGCCCACAAATTAATACAAATTTGGGAACAAATGGAGGAACACAACAGGTAATCTCCTTGAGTCAAAGTCCAAGAGAGTTCAATACAGTATTTTGGGATTTCATTTTGCTTTTGCAGTGTTTCTGTATGTTATCTTCACATGACAAACAGGCCAGGCAGTAATGCTTATGCATTTATGTGTAACACATTGTCTAAAATCTAATCATCTACAACATTTCCATGGGCATGAATTAATTTGGCCAAAGGCTCATAAAGGCACTACTCACCTGTTGCATTTTACTGCAACAATCATATCAATGAACTACTATGAACAAAACACGGTGTGTGACTTGATATTTCATGATGCAAGTGGTTGTAAAATCAGCGTGTTTGTGTGTGATTGCTACAGCCATGCACATATGTGGGTGTGTGAGTGAGCACACACATTTGACAGTCATGCAATTGACCTCCTGCTACGAATGAACAGTGATGGGTGGAAGATAGAGGAGATGTGGAACTGCTTGTGGAGTTGTTTCCGGGGAGTTGACCAGAGGACCTCAACATCTTTTTAAAACCAACCTGATGAGCTGGAGGACGCTCGGTGCCTTGTGACTATTCCCTGGCTGCAGCTAGAAAGCTAGCGAGCGAGCTAGGTATCTTCGGTGAACCCAACCCGAGTTTGTAACTGCTGAGTGCTCCCGTGTTTGTCTTTCAAAACCCGCCTCGGTGGACTTCCAAGGGTACGCTTATGAAAGTGTTTGGGGAGGGTGGGGAACGGGATGTGTGTGTGTGTGTGTGTGTGTGTGCGTGTGTGTGTGTGTGTGCGCGTGTGTGCGTGTGTGTGTGCATGTGTGTGTGGGAGGGGAGGGTGAGATGAAGTAGCTGGCGGTGGGAGTAGGCGAGGTTGATCAGAGGAGTGTGCAAAGCGATGCTGAACGGGGCCTGGGGGCCGGGGGGGGGGGGGGGGGTGTGGGGGTGTAGGGCGAGGGTAGATGTGGCGTGGCGGGTAGGGGGATGCATTGGGGTACGGGTGGGGTGGAGGGGGGGGGCACATGCCAACGTTTCCCTTCGTCAGAAGAAAGAGCCTCAGAGACTGTCAACAGCCGCCCTCCACTGGGACGTGCCCGCTAACAAAAGCTCTGCGGCGCTTCAAACGCTCTCTCTTATTTGATCACAAAGTTCAAGCGTATAGCGCGTCCCACTGAACCCAGGCAGGTAGCAGCTGCGGACTCGGGGCGTGTCGTTTGCGGGACGGATTGAGCAGACGCGGAGCCTCCCGGCATCCGCAGTCACAGCGGCGCGCTCGCTCCCCCCAAGAGGGGCGCCAGGAGAGGAGGGCGGCCGTTCTAACCAAACAGCAGGCGATGGGAGACGCATTACAATGGTGTTTACCGAGACAAGGACGCAGGGAGGCACTGCCAAGAGAAGCGGGAGTGTGTGTGTGTGGTGCGTGTGTGTGCGTGTGTGTGGTGTGTGTGTGTGTGTGTGTGTGTGTGTGTGTGTGTGTGTGTGTGTGTGTGTGTGTGTGTCGTGTGTGTGTGTGGGTGTGCGTGTGTGTGTGTGCTATAAGAGGGCACTGAGGGCTTGGCCGTAGCCAGCGATGAGGTCACCGAGGCCCAGACATGGGTAGTTATTTATTTTTATCACATTCCATTACATTGTGAAAAATAGAAATAAACTGAACGGGAGTTGACACACTAGTGTCAACTAAATAAGAAGTTAATAAGAAATAAGAAAAATGGTGGCATAGAGAGTCAAGCTGAGTGTGATTGAAACTAATCTGTAAATGTTGATCAAAACTGTATGTCTTCAAATGTGCATTTTAAAAATCAATCTTACAGTCGACTATCAGAATGTAAAACATGGAAAATAGAAGCTATCCAAATATGCTACTTGGGTTCTATATACGTTTTTATAAAATGCTAAATATGAATACCAGTAGGCTTACATTCATTCTACATATAGCATATATAATAATGACTTGGAAGGGAACACCCCTACTAGGACTTAAATGGTCTTAGATCTCAAAATGTGTTCAAATGCTGATTTTAATATAAAAAAATTTGTCTTCCAGGGGAAGGGAATCCCCAGACTGCCCTACATTGGTTGGTGCAAACAAAGGTTTGTGATTCATCTTATTTTAAGACTACCAGGTCGTCATTCAGACACCGATATTGCATTCACAGTATGTGTGTAGGTTATATATATCGCAGCCAATATTGTGTTTGACATCCATAAATGAAGTACACAAAATAGACGTCACTCATTTCTCAAGGCTGGCTGAGGTGTGGGGGTCCAGGAGAAGGCATGGATCACTGCTAGAATAAGGCTCTGACCTGACCAGAGGCTTTCAGATCAGACGCGCCTGCAAGACACGCCTGCTACCGAGGAGACTGTGATGTATTATGCTATTCCATCTCCACACTTCTTAGTAACACTGCATCATTATTTAATGACCGTGCCGTAAAGAATGACGCCAATGTGTATATCGTTTGTGACAAGAGTTGAAACCAAGGACGTTTACAGATGCACGCCATGTGCCCTGTCAATGTAAAATCACAGTGGATTCATGAATTGACACATGGGCCTGCATTTGCGCAATAGCCACGTTTGTGTAGCCTAGCCTTTTCCCCATCATTGAAAGCAACAAGGCATTAAATATGTTAAAACAAGTGGGTGAAATGAATGCCCTGAATGAATGCATGTTAGCAATGCTTCAGGAACATTCTCCTTTTTTTTTTTGTACAATTTATAATTCCCCCCCCCCCGCCCCATAATGTGAGCTCTGCATCACATTATCTGGCAACACACATCACAGCAATTACCAGGAGCGACGGCAGCAGCATTAATCTGACACATCCAACATAATATTGAGTTGCAGTCTGTTTAAAGAAGCATATATTCTACATTTCACATCAGCAGCCAACATTTGGTGGTGACTAACTAAATACGTTCATCTGACACTCTGAATTAACTTCTTTCAGTTATTTCTGTTATTTTATGGGGGGTGTTATTTTTTAGTGGCTCGTTAAACACTGAGGAAGCTCTGGAATTATGGGCCGTAATATCGGGACAGAGACTGGAACAGTACAAAAAAAAAGCTAAGAAGTACTCACAGAGCTATGAAATAAAGTGAAGTACTCACAGAGCTATGAAATAAAGTGAAGTACTCACAGAGCTAAGAAAAAAGGAAAGCTAAGTACTCACAAAGTGTGTGTGAAGGAAAACCGCCACTGTTGTACTGGGGGTACCAAACCAAACCGTGTCTTCTTTTATGGTTTATGTTAATGGTCACAGGCTTCAAAACCACTCACACTTAATGCTACTCACACTAGCAGGATCTAATTCGCTCAATAACAACAATTATTGTTTCATAGCGGCGTTGCATCGAAGCCTCATCTAGCCATTGGATGGTTCTGTCCTTTGGACACCACAGACCATGCGTGTTCACAGGAGTGTTCATTGACCTTTAGTTTTAATGCTGCTGTCACCCTGCACTTACATTTACATTTAGCAGACACTTTTGTTCAAAGCGACTGATAACAATAATTACACCCAGTGCATTGCAACAACAATATATCACAGACGGCACAGCAAGATTTGAATAGAATAAGTTTCAAGCACTTCATAATTGCTATGTTAATTAACTAACCCCTTGATGTTAAACAGAAAGACAGCAAGGATAAGATGCTACACGTTGCTAAGTACAATTTTTAAGCACCGGAGGGACGTACGAGCATACAATGAAGTGCTAGGGATTCAAGAGGGGAAGTACTGGTGTGTGTTAAACCAGGCCGATGGAGTGGAGTGACAGGAGTGACGGGCAGAGAGTGGTTTGTTTAAAGGGACGGGTGAATGGGCACGGTGGTGATTTGTTCGGCACGAAACCCCTCATGCTGTGGAATGAAGCAGAAGAGACGTCAGTTCTGCCTTCCTGCGTTTAAATCTCACAGCTCTAAACTGCTGCGAATGAATAGAGAGGAAGAGGAGATGGAGATGTGGCTCAGTGTTCGTCGTGGTGATGTGGAGCTGATGATTATTAAGGCGCGGGTTCAAAGGAGAGGGGTGCGGGGGGTACACACACAATGGTCTATTGTAGTTGCTGCCCGCGCAGTCAATAAATGAGGATTAGAGAGAGAGGGGAGGCGGTCTTGGGGGGGAGGGGGGGGCTTGTTGCCATTAATGAAAAAAAAAATGCAATTTCCCATTTGGAGTCTAAATAACACCACTCTAGTATGCCATTGGGTTGATTGGCTGCAGAGCTCCCCCAGATGAATTGGTTTTAATTGGAGTGTTTCACCATCAGCAGCAACCAGGCCTGCGATTTTAAATGTCACGGTGGGGGCTGAGTGTCCATCGGTAATGCTTCCCATTCACCAGCAGAGCAACGTGTACACACAAAAGTTGCAGCGTTGAGGAAACAACTTGATGGCGTTCTCTGTGATCAGTTGCACCGAATGTGTCACACCTCGACCAGCCAGAAGAGGGTGCCAGAGCCTTCAAGCCCCTGAGAATTCCCCAAGGAAACCCCATGCCAGGTGATGAGTGGGATCACCTGGAGATCATTGTGTTTGGGCTTTATAAAGCCCTGCTCAGACAGCATTTTGACAGCACGACCGAGCCACAAAAGAGCACAACAGAGGCCACAGAAATGCAAGGTGTTATTGGCCGGCTGGGAGACACTTACACGGCGCGTGAGGAATCGCTTCCAGAGGCTTGGCGAGTCGCTAGACCAACTAACAACCGCCTTCCAGTCTCTCTCACTGACTGAACTAGTCGGAACCTCCCTACTACACCAGCACCTGCAGTTCCAGGCCCTTGCGCTGAGATCCACCTCCCAAAGCCCCAGCGAGATGGGAGTCTAGGAAGTTCATGCCTCACTTCATTGGACCCTTCAAGATTGTGCGACATATAAACCCAGTGGCCTACCGGCTTGCCATGTTTCATATTTCACTCTTGAAGCCCGTTCTGACCTCTCCCTTGTCCCCACCTACCACCCGTCCCCCACCTTCTCGTTTCATAACAGGAGGCCCCGGTTCAACGGCTTCTTGATGCGTGCCATGTGGGGCGAGGGATGCTGTACCCCGTGGATTGGGAGGGCTACGGCCCAGAAAGGTTCTGGGTGCCTGGACGTCACATCTTGGACCGGCCCCTCATCAGGAACTTCCACCGAGACCATCCAAGCGCTCCCAGACCGTCAGACGGTCGTAAGGAGGGGGGCACTGTCACCCCTCTGACAGCCGGAAGAGGGCGCCAGAGCCTTTACGCCCCTGAGAATCGCTCCAGGAAACCCCATGCCAGGTGATCAGTGGGGTCACCTGGGGCTCATTGTGTTTGGGCTTTATAAACCCCTGCTTCCAGTCAGTCAATGCTCGGTCATGAACGTTTACTCCCAGGAACTCTGCTACCGGGATTCCCAATGACTGTTTGTTGGTTTGCCAATTCCCACCTGTTGTAGATGACTGTTTAGTTTACCTTTTGAAGAGATCCTGAGTTACTGTGGAAAGACAGTCTTGTTTTTTGCCTCTTACCCGGTTGTCCTGCATTTGTGCTCAGACGGCATTTTGAGTGTGGGGGTGGCAGTGGGTCAAGCGGGTAGAGCTGGTTGTCTGGCAACCCGTAAAGTTACTGGTTCGATCCCCGGCCCTTCCTAGCAAAGTGTGGAGATGCCCCTGAGCAAGACTTCTGGTGTGCTTGTTGCCTTGCATGGTTGACACCACCTTCAGTGTGTGAAGTGTAATTGTAAAGTGCTTTGAGTGGACACTTATAGGAAAAGCGCTTTATAAATGCAGTCAATTGACCATTGAAATAAGTGATAAGAGGACACACACTAGGCTATATCTTGAAGACATTTACTGTGTGAGTTAATACCAGTATGCTAGTCCATGCATAGGAGGCCCTTTGAGATGAACCCTAATTTGCATGAATTTGCTGGAGTTACAAATACCAGATACATGACTTGAATAGTAAATGTATTACTCTGCAATTTAACTGATGGTTGAATTCAACAATAATTTTGGGAGAAACAAAGTTATTAGGAAATCCAGCATCACGTCTATTGCGGACCGTATATTAGACCCATCAACAAAATGTGACTACACACCCATTCCATAGATTAAAAGATTAATTACAAGATGGTGCAAATTCTTGCTAAATTGTGGTTATTCGTAGAAGGGTTAGGTTTAGAATGCAATTTTATACAGTAGGCCTATGTGTGGCCTATGCAGAGCATGATTGCAAAATATACATTCATTAACATTAATTGTGTTCAACAGGCTATTTCAGTTTTTAAAAGTATTTCGATAATGAAATAGTTATTTGTTTACATTAACAACATAATCACAATTAGACAATTAGTGTAAGAGAACAGGAAAAAATAAGGAAAATATCAATAAGGAAAAAAGATTGAAATAAAGGCTTTAAAAGTGATAAATATGTTACATTTTCTGATTTATATTGTGTTTTGTTGTACATTTACACTTGTGCATGTGGCTATCAAAGTGACATGATTTCAACAGGCTAGACAAGAAGCCATATAATGGAAACTAGTCAGGTTGAAGAAACTTATTTGTATCGTATCTTCCTAAATTATTCTTTGTTTGGAGGTTCTGATTTTGCTTTGGCTATCTGTGGAACCATGTTGGTGGCTGCCAAATCATTTTCCATGTGAAAATAATGATATTACCCCAATGTCAAAATTAAGGTGTTCTTGATTTTATCAGAAGAGGCCGTCTGTTCATATGACTTCTTAAGTGTAATAAAACAAGTCTGCCTTCAATATGTTGACAATGAAGCCAAATAGATTAATTAAATGTTTTCTTTTGACTTCATGGCCTCCTTTATCGAATGGGCGATGCTGTTTGAATGTCTTAAATGCATTCTAAAAGAAATCGGCCACACTTACTTTAATACAGTGGCAATTTTGGCAAGTTATATAAGAGTAAGTATGCACAGGATGTTAGTGGGGCAGGGGCCAAAATGTATACAAGGCAATTTTTGCAAATAAACATATGCCTTGAATGAATACATTTGCGGCACAGTTAAAGGGATATTAAAATGCATGTTTTTAAATCAACCCCATGACATGAATTAATGATATTCTCATATGTTAACCTGCTCCACTCTTATTTAGTTAGATGACGCAAGTGATTGCTTGCTCCAGGCTCATTTCGAGCAGAAAAACACTTCAAGCTTAGATAGACCCAACTTGCCAAAATAATATCAAGTTATTTCTAAAGCGCATAAATATCATTATAAAACATTTAATGGGGATGGGAGAATCATTGTCAGCTTTGACAACAAGGTGGACATATTCTGCTTGTTGTCAAAGCCATGGTTAATGATCCCTGTGATCTTATGATAGTCATACTAAAGATTAAGAATTACTTTGTCATATTTCAGAAATAGCATTTGTTTTCAGCTAAATTATTGTACAAACACTTCAAACGAGAATTTAACTTAGAATTTAAGATATAGATATTTGGGTTTATTAAGGGGTTGAAGGAGATCTCTGAATGGTTAACTGCTGTCCAATAAAGTGCTAATTGAATAATAGCTAATAAACATATTCATTCAGGATCGACATTTCTATGTATATTTATATGGATAATGTATGCAATATGATGTATCAACAATTCCTAATAACCTCAACTAATAATTTAGTTGAAGTAATTTTTTTCAAAAGTAGTACAACAATTTCCTTAAAAAACGGTTTCTGTCATTCAAATAAAACAGATGAGCCAGGAGCCAATCGACTAGCAGCACACAATGAGGCAATGTTATAAGAAACAATCATTATGCTGTCCCCTGTCCCCTCTGGTCGATGTAGCATGATGTAGTCTAAATACATTCAACTGCACTATTTCCTTCGGTCAATGTATTGATGCTGGATCTTCTCGAAACATACTTTTGTTTTGTTTTGGTTTTTTTCTCCATTTGCCTTCTTTGCATTGTGCTCTTTCTTCTTGTTTCATTCATTTTTCACCACATCATAAAAAGAAGCTATGGCTCAATGCTCCCCGAAAAGTTGGGTAAAAATCGGCAAAAGTACTCCTTTAGCATCATCCTGTTCAAGAACAACATAATACATTAGTTCATAAATAAGTAAATCAATGCGAATGGTTTTTCAAACATTCCTCCACCAACAAAAGGGGAGAGAGAGACTCCAAGCCCCAACACGCTCACTGTAGGGTTGTGAAATCATGAATGAAGTTCCATTATTAAGTGATCTCCTACATTGTATTGTATTGTACTGCTCACCTGGGCGCACAGGGGCAGGTGGCAGGTACTTAACACGCGCTCAAGGGCTTTCTCCAAAGCGCGCGAGAGAGAGAGAGAGAGAGAGAGAGAGAGAGAGAGAGAGAGAGAGAGAGAGAGAGAGAGAGAGTGTAATAGCCATCTTCTTTACACCACCAGTCAGTTTCCTCTTGATGTTGCCGAGCAACGACAAGCAATGGAAGGGGAAGAGGAAGCAGGCAGCAGGTGCTCAGGGAGCACAGACGGATGGACAGACGGATAAACATTAGACCAAAAATGGGTGCTGGTGAGGTTGCCTGCAGGCATAGTTCATCTCTCTCTCTCTCTCTCTCTCTCTCTCTCTCTCTCTCTCTCTCTCTCTCTCTCTCTCTCTCTCTCTCTCTCTCTCTCTCTCTCTCAGACTCCATTTCAGCCCACATACCTAATGGGTTGATGAAAGGGAGTGTGTCCGTAGTCTTGACTCACACCTTAACCTTTTTGTTCAAATGGCAGCTCTCTTAGTGCAACATACATTAACATTCATTATAACTCCTCAGTCTCCCTCACACACACGCTTGCCCGCACACATTCACACACACACACACACACACACACACACACACACACACACACACACACACACACACACACACACACACAAAATGCAGCCACAACCAATCTAACCATGTGTGTACGGTACCAAGCATTAGCTGGTAGTGACTAGCATTACCGTGACGTCTCCGGCCGGCTCTGTGTCTGGGCTACGGTGTTCACTAAATCCAGTGCAGTGCATGATGGGACAGTTAATCAGCAGAACAAATGCTGCTGTCCATTTAATGGCCTTTAATGAAGCGATGAATAATGGAGAGGCAAAGTGTTTATGTAAACAGCATTATGCGCTCCGCCAGCGCACTTAAAACTGAAGAAAACCTCAAACAATCAGCCATAAGCTGCCCAGACACAAGGCAGGAGATGACCTTTTAAGTTCATCTAAACTTCTCCATCGCTCTCTGAGCCGCTCTCTGAGCGCATCATCTCCCCCTATCTGTTCTGTAAACACCGCACCTCAGCCAGCGTCTAATTCAAAGGTTCTTGGAGGTTAACACCCGTTTTAATATCTCAGGGCTAGCCACTTACCATGAAATCTTATTAACCTACACCCGGATATATATAATCCCACTACGCCCACTACTTTTGCTGGTAAAGTTCACAGCCTCATTCAAAGGAATGGGACCACCCCCGGCCATAAAGACCCCACAGGGCCCAGCCAATGTAAAGTGCTGTCTTGTTAAGTGGACGACTCTATATACAGAGCCCACAAATAACATACATCTTCATAGAGACAGTATAGAGGAGCACTAAAGTTTATTTTTTAAGTGTTTTTGACTATGGATTTAGCCAGAGCCAGCTCTGCCTGTGTCAGCACAATATCATAATGACGGCATAATCACGGAATATCACAATCGATCTCTTCTATGCTGAGCAGAGCCACATTATTGAGTAGGACTTCATGACTCTCAGCCGATGAGTTGTAGCTCATTAACATAACAGGCGAAGAATTGCCGCATTCTCTGTTTGTTGCAGGTGTTGTGTTGTGTGCTGTGTGTGTGTGTGTCATAGGTGTGTGTGTGTGTGTGTGTGTGTGTGTGTGTGTGTGTGTGTGTGTGTGTAGCAGGCTCAAAAAGGTATGTCTCAAAATGTTCCCAAAATGTCCCTAGGAGAACATGGTGTTCATATTGATAGGGATACGATGAGTATATCCTGTATGTTACGCCTAAGATATTGAATGTGGATTTGATAGAAAATAAATGATTTTGAAAAGAAAGGAAGGTGATGAAACGTACTTGCCGGTAGTCTCGGGTTCGGTTGTATAGCAGCCTGACCATCTCGTATTATCCATAATTGTACTGCACTTTCCCTGTTCATTCTGAGTATAACAATAAGTACCATGTCAGATAACAAGCTGTCATCACAGAACAGGAGCTGGGGAAAATAATTGGTAAATAAATGCCTGACCATGTCTGCTGTATTCTCTAAACAACGTCTCACCCGAGGTGTATATAGATGGTTAGTAGTATGCAGTACTACGACCCCCCTCCCAGGAAACTGAAATGGACAAGGGAAATCAAGGGAAGACGTCGTTCTTGGACGCAAGTTCTGTGTGTAAACAAAATGATTTATTACTCTGCCTATATTCAACGCAAAGTGTGGAGATCCACTATCTCTCTCTCTCCATCTCTCTCTGTCTGTCTGTCTGTCTGCGGCTTCCTCTGTGTTTAATACCTTAAACCTGCCTTCTTTCTGCATTCTTTCTAATGGTCTGCGGCGGCCGACAACACTGGTTCCAAAAAAGTCATTTTGTAAGGTAGCGGATGAGCAAATGAGTTGAAAATTGATTTATTTACTCAGCAAACATTTCCCTAATGAGTTTATGGTCTCAATTGCTAGGCGTATTCAATACAGCATTCAATACATTATTCAATACAGCATGATGTTCATTTAGTAATTGATGGTCCTATTTAGAGTAAAATGGACAATAAAGCAAGGTATGTCTTAGGGTGTGGACTTGGGGCTCTGTTTACAGTGTACTAAAATCACACGCAAAGTGACAGGTGCCCTTGCATGTCTTACAAGCAAGGCTTTTTCAATTGCTATAACACTAACCTTCATTCTCTGAACCAAATGCTCAGTTGCCTAAACCCATTTGTCAAATCAATCACTCTTTTGGCAAAACCGTAAACAGTTTTTGGAGTTAGAAACCATTTGCTAATCTCTTCCACTCTTTTTGCTTAACTCTAAACACATTCTAACTCATTTAAAACACATCGTGATGCATTTGTGTTGCAAAATAGTAAACACAGGCAGCAAAAGTGAATGTAAAAGTAATGATGTCATCAAGTTGTGCAACATATAAGCCATTGCAGAGGTGGCACACATGCATTTGAATGATATAAACAATGGCTGGAAGAGGAAGAGGAAGAGTACGGTTAAGAGGTGGTGGACGAGGAGGAAGAGGAAGAGCGGGACATTTCTGATGAAATTCGGGCAACTGTGGAAGACCATGTGCTAGTTCATGGAATGAGATAAGCAGGAGAAAGAGTTCAGCCCAACGTGAATAGATTCTCTGCGGCCACCATAATCAGAATATTCAGAGAAGAGAATAGGTCATGTTTGTGTGTAATGTACATACTTTGCAAGTTTACTGGATATAGTTGATTCAGTATATCACTTTGTCAACAAAAAAAACCTCTTACAATTTTACATATAGAAGTAATTTCCATTTGTACTGTATGTATGTTTGTACGTGCATCTTCCCTTTAGTAGAATTGCAAGACGACCACATGAGGGTGGAAGGACCTTCGTTGTTCTCTCAACAGCAAGAGGCTCTCATTGTAGATATGATCCTTCATAACAACGCCATCCGACTGCGAGCAAAGAGTTGTTGAAGACAATGTCAACTTGGAGGGAATCCACAGTGTCAGCCTTTCTCCCATTCCCATTCCGTGCCCTCCAACGCAACAGGGTAGCCATGCAGAAAATCGAGAGTATGCTTTGAGCGCAACTCAGAAAGGGTCAAAGATCAGTATGTCCAAGTAAGTTTCCACTCAGATACTTTCAGCACTGATGCCCACAGTACAATTCTATGCTAGTGTATTGTGATGTCATGAGAGGCGTCCCGGCAGGCTATAGTAGGGCAGTGCAGTCTGAGTGTGGGCCAACAACAGAAGGTTCAAAATAAGGAATTAATTTTCCATCAGGCCAGTCTTGGAAATGGTAACTTAGGTTTGGTCTTCAACCAAGACAATGTTCACAAGGGACGAAAAGACTTCCAAAAATATCCCTAACATAAAAAAGGTTGGTTTCCCCTCTTAACAGTTTCAACAGATGACAGAAGTCACTTTCCTTTAGGTTCGGGTCTCTTCCTCATCTGGTGGCCCAGCTCCTTCTAACCTAGTGTGCTCAGTTCCTCAGCTCCCCCCTTTTTGTTCTGCCTCCACTCTGCTCTTTTAGTGCTACCTCAATCGGGTGGCTTAAACACAAACCTGTCTGAGTGGTGAGGCATTCTGGGAGATAGGTCGGTTGTTTCGTGGTGGCCATTTTGTGACGTGGCAGCTGATCTGGTATGGGACGGTAGCGCCCCTCTACCACCTGTCCCCTGGTGATGTCACAATATTTAAATCAGAAGTTCATACATGATTGCAGAAGTCTGTCTGTATGGTTAAAAAAAACAACTCCAGCCAATCAGATTACAGTTTTTCTCAATTGCTTACACTCATTTTCTCAAAACTCTAAACACAAATCCAAAAACCACACACACAAAATGCTAAACCCTACATATCTCCTGCAAAATGCTACTTTGCCTTCAAAACAATGTTATGTCTCAAAATGGTATTTTGTGTTCAAACGACACACAGACCATCATATGAGGACACATTTCTAACAACCAATTGAACACTGATGTGCTGAATGGAAAACACTACTATGAATGGGAAAACACCAGTATGAAGGCCTTATCAGGAGCATTATGCCTTTTCATGTTCAGTGTTTAGTGTACGCTTACTCCTGTTGTAAAATATAACTGTATAATATTTTTACTCAAATGTAAAACAACACACAAATATACAGTAACAACAAAAATATTTATTTTCTCCAAAACTGCTGTAGCCTAATACATCACAGCAAACACAAACTGGATGTGTGATGATTTACACAGAACAAACAATAGAAATAGGCCAGTACAGTCAAGAAACAAGAAAGAAAATGTTTAAATACAGTAAAAAAGGACAAAAAAAATTAGGCTACATCCTGTCTTCGGTTCCTGTCTGGCCACAGGACCTCATCGACATCACAGGCAATGTTCTCTCTGGCCAAGCAGCGGGGGAAGTATGGCCTAGTATGGTGAATCCAGCCCTGAAATGCGTCAGGAGCTGCAGTATATCACCACATGCCTCCTCCATGGCCTGTATCAGTGGCAGCTGTGTTGAGGATTGCGCTCATACACTTTCCATCTCCAGGCTGAAAAAAACTCCTCAATCGCATTGAGAAATGGAGAGTATGGTGGGAGGGGAAGAACCAAAAACTGTGGGTGGTCGATGAACCAGGTGCGGACCAGAGCAGCCCGGTGGAAACTTACGTTGTCCCAGATAACAACGTACCTGGGCTGCTCTGCGTCATCTATCTGGTGTGATGAGGATGTTGTGGAGTGTGTCCAGGAATGTGAGGAGATGGGAAGTGTTGAAACCCACCTCATCAATGAAAATGAAGTCATGCACCTCTTCAGCTGCTTCTAGCTCAAGAACTCTCTGAAACAAACATGACAATATTGTATCAGAAATAGACCTACACAGTGTTGTGAAACACTTGAAAATAACATTGGATTGGATTACAATACAGTACAGTAATGTGTCAGTGCTGAGAGGACGCAATCAGTTGTGGGAATGTATAGGACTTACTTGCACAGCGTCATAGTGTAATTGTTTGACTGTCGGAGTTTCTGTCAAAAGGCACCCTGTACACCTGCTTCATTCTCAAGGTGTTCCGCCTTAGAACACGGTCCACTGTGGCTAGGCTGTATTGATGTTCAGGAATATGTCTTGGTCATCAATGGTTGCACTTTGTGTTTGTTTGATTGTTATAGTATTATCTTCCAGAACCATGTTGACTATTGTAGTCTCCTGTTCAGCCGTGAAGACACGCTCCCTCCCACCACGCCGGGGTAATCTTTCAGTTCTGCAAAATATACAAATACAGTACAATGTAAAATACAAGAATACTATGCTCCTGATAAGGCATTCAAACTAGTGTTTTCCTGTCATAGTAGTGTTTCTTACCTATTCTCTCTTCTGAATGTCCGGAGAATGGATGCAACTGAGAAGCGGCTTAGGTTTGGTTGAACCCTCTGGCCAGCCTCCTGCATGGTCAAACCATGGTTGACCACATGGTCGACCACAATGGCCCAAATCACATCAGAGATAATGGCTCTCCTTCTTGCTCTTCCTCTTCCTCGTCCTCCTCCTCCTCCTCCTCCTCTTACTCTTACTCTTACTCTTACTCTTACTCTTACTCCTCTGCCTCTCTGATCACCTCTCACTTCAATGTTGCCATCCATTGTTCTCCAAACCAGGAGCTCA
This sequence comes from Coryphaenoides rupestris, assembly GCA_002895965.2. NCBI lineage: Eukaryota > Metazoa > Chordata > Actinopteri > Gadiformes > Macrouridae > Coryphaenoides > Coryphaenoides rupestris. Next base: position 233,270 of record PIJE02000668.1, on the reverse strand, counting down.
CCTGTGGCCCTTATATTGCTAAAGCTTTGATTGCAAATTGCACAACAGCCTTGGAAATGAAAGTTTTGCCAATTGAATGGCAGTGTGTTCTGTCTAAACACAAGGAGATTTGGCATTGATGAAGTGTGCAAAATAGCAAGGATTGTGTGTAGTGTTTTGAAGAAAGTGTGTTTTAGAATTGAAATCTGGGTCTAAAGCAGGAAATGTGTTAATAGTTCAGCAGAATTGGTTTAGGGAGTTGGCACATGAGTTACAGGTTGTGGTCATTGTGTCATAAGTTCCAGTTTTTTCCTCTCTCTCTCTCTCTCTCTCTCTCTCTCTCTCTCTCTCTCTCTCTCGTTCTTATCAAGTTCAGTTGGAAGAAAAGCAAAGCAGATCCAGAGAGTTGCTCCATGCACCAGGTGGTAAGAGCGGTTGTCTGGCAACAGGAAGGTTGTTGGTTTGATCCCCGGGCTCCGCCTAGCTAAGTCTCAAGGTGTCCCTGAGCAAGACACCACCTGACCCTAACTGCTCCTGACGTGTTGGTTGTTACCTTGCATGGTTGACACCGCCGTCGTTGTATGAATGGGTGAATGTGAGGCAACTGCAAAGCGCTTTGGATAAAAGTGATATATAAATGCAATCCATTTACCATTTGATCAGTAGAGAGAAACTCGCCAGATCAGGGTTGTCTCTCAAGCCTCAGCAGGTGCAGTAAACCTCACCACATATTAGTGACTGAGAGTCAAAGCCGTAGCTGGTGGAGGGCTGCAGGCTTCCCTAAAAAAAATCATTTTCAAATTGCAGCTCAAAAGCTTAAATCTAACCTATCAAACTCTAATTTACAACTTGAATACAGAAATTGAAGAAACAAACCTCTCTTTATTTGATTTTTCGTACCAATAGGAAAGAGTTGTTAGTATTATGATTATAAATTATTATTTTACTCAGGTACATGTAGAAGTGTGGATGAATTGTAATTATTCTCCATCTGGCGCTCTGATCCTTTTTACTGTTTAACCAGCTTCTATAAAGATGGTGGACCAGGGACAGCAGGTAAAGAGAGAGAGAGGCAGTCAAGGCTTGAGAGGCTCTTAAATTAATAAGACATTTAAAAATATATTTTTTAAAGGATAGTGGCAAAACAGAGAGGAACTGGATTTGGGCAGAATACCAGAGCTGGTCACCCAGTGATTCTTTATCACAGATCGCAGGTCTATTCTCGATAAAAAAAAAATAAAGATAAAAATTGCTACAGAACACAGAGGAGGAGGTGCTGTCAAAATGAATTGGCAAGAGAAAAAAAAACCATGCATAGGGTTTTCTGTTGCTAACTTTTTGAGGCAATTCTTCACACATTGTATTTCACATTATTGCACATATACTGAGAGATCATATCTGCATTTATTCTGTCTTATTTTGTCTCTATCTTTGCTATTTTGACCACTGCTCTAACAGCTGAATTTCCCCTTGGAGATTAAAGAAGTGTTATCTATCTATTTGGTCAGCAGAACTGGGCTTTGTCATTTTTCTCTAAGCAATACATCCATCGACCACCGTCTCAGTACTGTGTAGGCAGGTAATACCCTGATATAACAGGTCCTCCTTTGGCCAAGTAGGGGATTTTGTCCCTTTTCTTATATGAGTGTCGTGTTTTGTTCACTCTAAGACCCTTTTCCTATTCCTCTATTTAACGATGCAGATTATGTCCACCTCTTCCTCTGTAAGTCTACTTCCCTTCTTGATAGCGTGCCTGCCTCAATAAGAAGGACTTCATACATGATCAGACATCATTGAGCTGGAAAGAGGAAAGCTTTTATATGCGCTTTTACCTCATGTCACCCTGGGATGTGACGACGCAGACCAACCAGAGTCACCATGTTTTTTCTAGGTTGAAAAAGGGGTAAAAAACACCTGATTTGAGGACTGACCCTTCAAAATGGTTCTTGCTACTATTGGGGCTGTGGCTCTCTAAACTATCACTATCACTATGTGGCTGGACCAGTCATTTCCACAGCACTCTTGGGTCAAACTGGAAAAATAGAGGATTGCTCTTCATATGTTGTCAAGGCGATAGTCCTGTCACCAACAACGTTAAATATGCCAATTTATGGGTAATTCATAGCACTGTATCCACATTTGGAGACAAAATAAAGTCACAATGTAACAGAGACCATGCCCTTTCCTCAATACTAATTGTCCAGCATTGAAACATTTTAAATTGAAAACCTCTTCTTGCTCTGTCTCAAATCAGTAACGTTCTGGTCTGATGTTTTCAGAATGCAGTCGGAGATCCAAGTATGCAAGTCTTTCACTTTTTGGTAAAAAATGTAATTGAATATGTTGTGATATATGTATAGTTTTTGTATGATAATATGCAACAAGACTTTAGGTCAGTCAAGTGGAATGAAACCTTGTTTATCACATTGCTCTTGCTTCTCGCTAGCTATGTCTTATTCACAAAAACATAGTTTGAAGTGAGAGAAAATTTGTTGAGTTTTCAATGAGTGATAAAAGAGTTTTTGGATTGAGTGTCGGCTATTTGGTTTGGTAAATAACGGTGGCACTGGTTACCTGTAGGCTGTTTGGTTTTTCATTTCACTGCATATCACATACACTGTATGTGTATGTGACAAATACACATTTGTCATTGAATCTTGGTTTGGTGTAATAGCGGTGGACTGGCCACGTGTGAGTTCTGGACGAGATATCGTAACCATATTGTAGTCACTAGTTCTGGAGAGCTGCAGAATGGCTGTCACCCTGGCGCATGCCGCAGCAATCTGCATTTAATTCAATAATTCATTGGAAACTATTACTGATCGCACCCCCTCCCCCACGTGCTACCCAGCAGTTTTATCAGCACCGCCTTGTTGAAAACTACGCCCTTGACCCCACCTCTAAAGGAGACTAAACCCCCTGACCCCACCTCTAAAAAAGACCAAACCCTCTGACCCCACCTCTAAAAAAGACCAAACCCTCTGACCCCACCTCTAAAGGAGACTAAACCCCCTGACCCCACCTCTAAAGGAGACTAAACCCCCTGACCCCGCCTCTAAAGGAGACTAAACCCCCTGACCCGCCTCTAAAGGAGACTAAACCCCCTGACCCTACCTCTAAAGGAGACTAAACCCCCTGACCCCGCCTCTAAAGGAGACTAAACCCCCTGACCCCGCCTCTAAAGGAGACTAAACCCCCTGACCCCGCCTCTAAAGGAGACTAAACCCCCTGACCCGCCTCTAAAGGAGACTAAACCCCTGAACCCACCTCTAAAGGAGACTAAACCCCCTGAGCCCGCCTCTAAAGGAGACTAAACCCCCTGACCCCGCCTCTAAAGGAGACTAAACCCCCTGAGCCCGCCTCTAAAGGAGACTAAACCCCCTGACCCCGCCTCTAAAGGAGACTAAACCCCCTGAGCCCGCCTCTAAAGGAGACTAAACCCCCTGACCCGCCTCTAAAGGAGACTAAACCCCCTGACCCCGCCTCTAAAGGAGACTAAACCCCCTGACCCCGCCTCTAAAGGAGACTAAACCCCCTGACCGCCTCTAAAGGAGACTAAACCCCCTGACCCGCCCTCCAAAGGAGGACCCCCGGTATTTTTCATTCTGGGGCTGTGGGGCTGCCAGCTCCCCTGTCCAAAGCCACTTAATATTCTCTTCCAATAAGCCAGAGGACAGGTGTGTCTCAATTTCACAATAATAAGTGACCGGGAGCTTAGCAGGAGATCATCAACCATCTCCAGTCATCTGCAGAAGTGTCGAGTGTAGGGTTGATATGGGAAGCCACCCTCAGGTCATTTTCTGCCATTTGGATTCTGCAGGATTCTAGCAATCTAGACATTTGTGACAGTAAATAATTCCCTCCTAGTTGCAATAGTCCATCGAGTGCGCCTGCAATTATTATGGAATGACTTGTTGAGTTGCAACGAAGTCATGAATTAATCTGTCTTTGTGGGGATCAGTATGGTTTTGTCTCATTGTTGAAATATGCTCAAGTGATATAGTGATAAGATTCTGGCCTGCCTAGGCAGTCGGTAAATTGATACCCTGAATCCCTGCTGAGGAAACATCTCACATCTTTTGCAAGCCATAGGGGGGCTAATTGTTTGAAACGAAACTCAAAGATGTGTGTGCCGTGTGAGAGAGACGAGAGTTGTCAGTGTGTGTGGGTGTGTGTGTGTGTGTGTGTGTGAGAGTGTGAGTGTCAGTGTGTGTGTGTGTGTGTGTGGGTGTTGTTTGTGTGTGGGTGAGAGACGAGAGAGTGTGTGTGTGTGTGTGTGTGTGTGTGTGAGAGAGAGAGTGTGAGTGTCAGTGTGTGTGTGTGTGTGTGTGTGTGTGTGTGAGAGAGTGTGTGTGTGTGTGAGAGTGTGTGTGTGTGTGTGTGTGTGTGTGTGTGTGAGAGTGTGTGTGTGTGTGTGTGTGTGTGTGTGTGTGTGGAGTGAGAGAGAGAGTGTGTGTGTGTGTGTGTGTGTGTGTGTGTGTGTGTGTGTGTGTGTGTGTTTGTGTGTGTTGTGAGTGTCAGTGTGTGTGTGTGTGTGTGTGTGTGTGTGTGTGTGTGTGTGTGAGAGAGAGAGTGTGAGTGTCAGTGTGTGTGTGTGTGTGTGTGTGTGTGTGTGTGTGTGTGTGTGTGTGTGTGTGTGTGTGTGTGTGTGTGTGTGTGTGTGTGTGTGTGTGCGCGCGCCCGCGTATGCGTACGCACGCCCGCGTCGTGCATTGGGTTGCGAATATAACTTTGGTTAAAAAAACCAAAACCAAACCCCAGCATGTTGCGGTTGCCATGAATGAACAGACAGGCGGTAGATCACTTCCCAGCCATGCCTGGCCCTGTCTTATATACTGCTGCTACATGCGTAAACAGGGCGGTGGGGCAGACCCCAAGCCGTTAGATTGATGTCATGTTGTTGTCAACCCCACCTTTCCCCTCCCCTCATCATCATCATCTCCTCCCTCCTCCTCCTCCTCCTCCCTTGCCCCTTCCACTAAACTTTTTTGCCGTCTCTTTTCTATGTCTGCTATTTCCACCCGACCCGCACACAACGCGTGTGGTGTGTGGATGATCTCGGTCTCAGGCTCCCATTCGGCGGCAGGACGGGACGAGGTGAGGAGCGGTGAGGCTCGAGGGTGAGGATCGGTGAGGAGGTGAGGATCGGTGCAGGAGGTGAGGAGTGGTGAGGAGGTGAGGGATCGGTGAGGAGGTGAGGAGTGGTGAGGTGGAGCGTGAGGAGGTAGCGGCCGAGTTGGGTGGAGGGAGGAGGTGAGGAGGAGGCGAGGAGCGAAGCGGCTGAGGGCATGGAGACGACACGGCGGCGGCGGAGCGACGACGCGACACCCCGCGTCCCGCAGTGAGCGACCACCACCAGCAGCCCGCCTGCTGCTCTGTCACCACAAGAAAAACTACTACACAGACTACAGAAACAACGTGTGGATCAGTGAGTGGACGGGTCCGGCACCAATGCGGGGGGTCCTGCTGAGGGTCCTGTACCCCGTACTGACCCTGACCGTCTTCGGATTATATCCCTCTATGGTGAGTGCGTCTTTGTGTTTCCTACACGGGTGACTCTGATCCAGGGTGTTCCCGTCGAGACTCATCCACATGCAGGGCGCACGGAGCTGCCAGGCGACCCTCTCCATGGCGCGTCATTTTTTTTTTTTATTCCTAATGGCCACCAATTCTCTCACTAACGTGCATCGGACATTTTCCATCGTTGGGGACATGAATGCACTTTGTGTCATCTATGAAGAATGCGGGACTCATAACTCATGTTGATTGATTATTAAAAAACGTGATTAGGGGAAGACATGTCTGGCTGTGGCTGATGGATGGCGAGTCCTATTTGAAATAATCAAACCAAAAGGTGGCAGTGGCACACCAAAAAAAAAAGTTACATTAAATGAAATGATGACACTGCTCCCAGGGATGCAACACCTCTGTAGTTAAATGATGTTAAACCTGCGCATCATTTCAACAAACAGTTTCACATGAGCCGATGTTCTGTTCTCCAGCCATTTTCTGGCAGGAGAACAGACGGCAACTTAACGTAGCACCTCGTAACACTGTGTAATATAATGCACCACTTGGAGCATTCTATGGTGCGCCTCATGGCTGCGGGGGGGGGCCGTGTGTCTGGGACCCCAGGGCCCCTCGGTGAACGAAACATAAATCATCCACGGGAGCTGCTCCTCCGTGCTGGTGCTGATCTCTTTGTAGGCTTACCTTACTTGTAGGTATACTCTATTAATGCAGTGTACAGCTCTATGTGATCCACAGGTGAATCATGCACAGCGAAGTAATCAGTCTTTGGTGCCATGTCTAAAAAAAAAAAAATCACATGGTGGGGGTTTGCTTTTGGAAACTAATGCATTCATTTTCCAATCTACATGATGCATGTATTGACTGACTTTTATGATTGGATGAAGGCATGCACTCTGGACTGATTGGAGAACGGCGCAAACAAGAGGCGAATGCAAATGTCTTCCCGGGCAGAAGAAGGCCTTGTTGCCTTGAAACACTCCTTGATTGAACATGCTAACCTTTTATACCGTTACGCTAACCTGGACATGCAATTATGGAGCTGTCTCTCGGTGACAGGCACCATGTGTCTCTGTGTGAAGTGTAATCCAGCGTTGCATTGTCCCTCGAGTGTGGTCACCTGTAGTAATGCAATAGCCAGGGAAGTCTATTTCCCACCAGGTGTAGCCCCTCGGGATTACAGGGGTACTCCAACATGAACAAAAAAAAGCTGTTATTTTAATATTGGCTATGAACAATTGTAAACAAATGACACCATAAAAAAAACCAATGAATACCACCTCAATATCATTTCGTAAATCTAAATAGTAACATCGTAGGTTCAGTAACTCTTTCCAATAAGAGCGTATCACGTTAACTTTGAAGGGGTACTTGGCCGAAAGAAATATCTCAGATTGGGTATATTATCCCCACCCCCACACCCCAATAAGAGCGTATCACGTTGAAGGGGTACTTGGCCGAAAGAAATATCTCAGATTGGGTATATTTGTGAAAATAGTTGGATAGTTCTGGCCTAGCCTGCTGACGCCAGCAATGCTTAGTGAGAACACAAAGTACTTATAGCAGCAATTAAGAGTCCATGTAGTCCACTCTTGTGGTTCATGTTGACATAATAGCCAATAACCTGGAACATGCTGGTCGTCCACAGTGCTCGGGCCTGCATTCATTACACATTATGTACATCACACAGGTTCTCAAGGGCTGTGTTTACTGTTGCATTGTGGGCTATTAAAGTCCCGGGCAGCTGCCAAGAACTTTAACACTAAACTGTGTGTGTGCGTGTGTGTGCGTGTGTGTGCGCGTGTGTGTGTGCGTGTGTGTGTGTGCCGTCCCTACATGTGTTTTCTCTCTCCCTCTCTTTCTCCCCTTCTATCTTGTTCTCTCTCTCTCTCTCTCCCTCTCTTTGTCTCTCTCTCTCTACCTGTCTCTCTCCTTGTCTCTCTCTCTATCTCTGTTTCTATCTTGCCCCCTCCCTCTGTCCCTCCCTGGCTCCCTCTCTGTTTCTCTATCTATCTTTCTCTCTCTCTCTCCTACACAACACGTCTCTCTTTCTCCCTCTCTCTCTCTCAACCTGTGTTTCCCTCCCCGTCTCTCTCTTCTCTCTCCGTCTCTTTGTATTGAGGGTATATATTTCTGTTATATTTTTATTGGACAGATATCAAATATTGTTTTCAGTGCATCCTCACTCTTTTTTATGTGTGTGCGGCACGTCTGTCCGTTAAGTCTGTCTGAGAGTTGTGATTTGTGTCGTGTTCTGCCGTTATGAGAACAGGGCTCAGCGACACAGCAGAGAGAGAGAGAGAGAAACTGAACGCTTCTATTGACATTTTATTGTGATACGCGATGAACTACAATAACAAAGTCTATGGACTTCACCGGAAGATCTGGTGTTGTCACCAGGTGATGTAACTCACAATGAAATACAATCTAATGGCATGGAGCGATGAATATCTTGGCAGCTTGTTTTGGTTTTGGTGTTCCAAAATTATTATTTATTTAGCATTTTCTGTCCATAATTCAACTGGGCTCCTCTCCTTTCTGTCGTGGTCAGGCAGCATACATCTTCTCTTGACTAAATATATGTCAATTGCTCACACTGCAGTATTTGGTAGTCGTAAATCCAACACCTAGATTACAATTTTACTAGTGCACAGTAGACAACCAAACAACCACCAAACAACGTATAGACGGCTATGTTGAACCACGATGAAACACCATGCAGTGTGTGTGTGTGTGTGTGTGTGTGTGTGTGTGTGTGCTTTGTCTCCATGATGATAGGGGATAACAACAACAACAACAACAACAACAACAACAGCTAGAGGTGTCAGACATGTTTGTTGTTAGAGACATACCCATGCTTCACTGGGCAGAGCAGTGCAAAAACCCAGATGGATGGTGGATATGTTCTGAGTACTGAGTAATAGTCGCTGTGTGTTAATGCTACTTGGAAGTTTTATGTTACCAATTAACGTCAATCAAATGTTCTGGCTACACCCCCCACAATGTGTGCCAGGAGAGAAGCCATTTTAATTAACACATTTTCATAACAAATGTTGATAGTGGCTGAGGACTAGCTGAAATAGGATGGTTGGTTTTGCTTGAAATACACCACAACATAGAAATTGTCCTTTTCCCATGTCAGCTGATTTCCTCAGACGCTAGATGTTGTGATTGGGTCATTAAGTCCACGCGGGTCGGCAATCACATTCCAATCACAAATAGTATTGATTATACCCGTGTGGTGTTCCTCTAAGTACTCCGGCTATCGCAGCTGTAAGCCGGAAGAATCGTTACGCGTCCATCCTTATAATATCTGCTCTTCTTGGAAATGTGTGTCATCACTGGAGAAGGAAAGTGATTTCACTCTGGGTTTCTTAAGCACACTCCACCCAGGACAGTGAAAGACGCCGGGCTACTTTAGGAGAAATTGTACAAATGAAACCACGTGGAGAATAATTTTCTGGTATTCTATTTTTCACTTAACCGCCACCACTTGGATCAAAGCCGGAACTCAGGGCGGTGTCATTATGGGATGGATACAGATATCCAAGTCAACAACAACAACAAAACTATCCCTCCCTCCTTCCCTCCCAATAGGCAGCACCCATAATGGCTTGGGTTGGGGTGGGGGGGGGGGGGTAGGGGTAGGGGGAGTAGAGAACAGAGAGAGAGATAGAAAGAGGAGAGAGAGAGAGAGAGAGAGAGGAGAGAGGGATGAGAGAGAGGAGAGAGAGAGAGAGAGGAGAGAGAGAGAGAGAGAGAGAGAGAGAGAGAGAGACAGAGAGGTAGAGAGAGACAGAGCGACAGAGCGACAGAGAGACAGAGCGACAGAGAGAGATAGAGAGGGGGGGCCTTCTTGCCTCTCTTCAGATGTGACCGCTGCATGGAGGAGGTTGCTTTTGCAAGATTAATTTCCTGGAGGCATGCCGGCCCCGGCCCCCACCCCCCCCCCCGGTCCCCCGCCCCCCCCCCCCCCACCTCCCCCCCCCTCCCCTCCCCATCACTTGTGACCCCACTAGAGAGAGACTGAAGGAGTTGATTCTGAGAGACCTGGGTCATTACGGCCCGACCCTTTTGGGTGTGTGTGTGTGTGTATGTGTGTATGTGTGTATGTGTATGTGTATGGATATGTGAGTGCATATTTTTGTGTAAGTGTGTGTCTGTGTGTGCGTGTGTGTGTGTGTGTGTGTCTGTGTGTGTGTGTGCGTGTGTGTGGCTTGTTGTGTGTGTGTGTGTGTTGTGTGTGTGTGTGGTGTGTGTGTGTGTGTGTGTGGTGTGTGTGTGGTGTGTGTGTGGTGTGTGCGTGGGCCATGGTTGTAACGCATCTGGTCCACTGTTGTCACGTGTCACTGTTGTAACGTCTTGTTTCTTCCTTTTCCCAACAGCTGCACATTTGAAGGTATGTACGTGTGTGTGTGTGCGTGCCTCGGTTCTCTCGGATGAGTGTCCCTCCGGGGCGAGGCCTTGCGTCAGACTGCGTGTCCTCCGCTGGCTGTGAAAGGACAGTAATGAGCCAGTCATCAGACGTGATCCGAGAGGCAGAAGTCGGCGGGGGGGCTCCGGGAGCCACACCACCGAGCGTGACGCGAGCCGAATGCTAATCCATTATCTCGATGACTTCATATCAACCAAAACAGGTGGCGGGATGAGACGCAGCGGGACTACAACAGGGGCTGATCGGGCGGGGGGGGGGGGGGGGGGGGCAGCGTTCTCAGTGCTGTGAATGTGATGATCTATGAGATGTCTCCAGAGGAATGAATGATCTCCCATTATGCTAATCACATTAATGTGACGACCCCCAGCTCTAGCAGTCTCAAGCTAAACCATTCAGCCAATGTAATGGGCTGGGAGGGGCTCACCTGCATGCATGTCTTTCATACAACTAGTCATTACTCTTCACAGACACACACCAGTAAGAAGATCCACTCTATACACACACACACACACACACACACACGTCTTGTGGATCCAACAAATGATAGAATAATCGTACTTCTATGCCTGCGGGTGGATGCACGACACTGTTTTCACCACCATTAAATGAGTGCCACAGAAATGATTTTAAACTTGCTCCACCCCCTCATCCAACCCCCCCCCCCCCCCCCCCCCCCCCCCCACTCCACCTTTGAGTTGATGGCCGTCTGCCAGCGGGACAGACCCTCGGGACAGTATAATTACAGTAATCATTACACAGGGAACAGAGTATCCCCCCCACCCACCCACCCACCCATGCGTACGCACGCCCGCGTCGTGCATTGGGTTGCGAATATAACTTTGGTTAAAAAAACCAAAACCAAAACCAAAACCCCAGCATGTTGCGGTTCCATGAATGAACAGACATGTGATCACTTCCCAGCCATGCCTGCCCTGTCTTATATACTGCTGCTACGTGCGTAACAGGGCGGTGGGCAGACCCCAAGCGTAGATGATGTCATGTTGTGTCAACCCCACCCCCCTCCTCCTCATCATCATCATCTTCCTCCTCCTCCTCCTCCTCCTCCTTGCCCCTTCCACTAAACTTTTTTTGTGTTTTTTTATGTGCATTTCCACCCGACCCGCACACAACGCGTGTGTGTGGATGATCTCGGTCTCAGCCTCCCATTCGGCGGCAGGACGGGAGAGGATCGGATCGGTGAGGAGGTGAGGATCGGTGAGGAGGTGAGGATGTGAGGAGGGAGGAGTGAGAGGAAGGGTGAGGGAGGTGAGGAGGAGGGGGAGGAGGAAGCGGCTGAGGGCATGGAGACGACACGGCGGCGGCGGAGCGACGACGCGACACCCCGCGTCCCGCAGTGAGCGACCACCACCAGCAGCCGCCCGCTGTTCTGTCACCACAAGAAAAACTACTGCACAGACTACAGAACAACGTGTGGATCAGGGAGTGGACGGGTCCGGCACCATGCGGGGGGTCCTGCTGAGGGTCCTGTACCCCGTACTGACCCTGACCGTCTTCGGATTATATCCCTCTATGGTGAGTGTGTCTTTGTGTTTCCTACACGGGTGACTCTGATCCAGGGTGTTCCCGTCGAGACTCATCCACACGCAGGGCGCACGGAGCTGCAGGCGACCCTCTCCATGGCGCGTCATTTTTTTTTTTTATTCCTAGTGCCACCAATTCTCTCACTACGTGCAATCGGACATTTTCCATCGTTGGGGGACATGATGATACACTTTGTGTCATCTATGAAGAATGCAGACTAATAACTCATGTTGATTGATTATTAAAACGTGATTAGGGGAAGACACGTCTGGCTGTGGCTGATGGATGGCGAGTCCTATTTGAAATAATCAAACCAAAAGGTGGCAGTGGCACACCAAAAAAAAAAAGTTACATTAAATGAAATGATGACACCTCTGTAGTTAAATGATGTTAAACCTGCGCATCATTTCAACAAACACTTTCACATGAGCCAATCTTCTGTTCTCCAGCCATTTTCTGGCAGGAGAACAGACGGCAACTTAACGTAGCACCTCGTAACACTGTGTAATATAATGCACCACTTGGAGCATTATATGGTGCGCTTCATGGCTGCGGGGGGGGGCCGTGTGTCTGGGACCCCAGGGCCCCTCGGTGAACGAAACATAAATCATCCACGGGAGCTGCTCCTCCGTGCTGGTGCTGATCTCTTTGTAGGCTTACCTTACTTGTAGGTATACTCTATTAATGCAGTGTACAGCTCTATGTGATCCACAGGTGAATCATGCACAGCGAAGTAATCAGTCTTTGGTGCCATGTCTAAAAAAAAAAAAATCACATGGTGGGGGTTTGCTTTTGGAAACTAATGCATTCATTTTCCAATCTACATGATGCATGTATTGACTGACTTTTATGATTGGATGAAGGCATGCACTCTGGACTGATTGGAGAACGGCGCAAACAAGAGGCGAATGCAAATGTCTTCCCGGGCAGAAGAAGGCCTTGTTGCCTTGAAACACTCCTTGATTGAACATGCTAACCTTTTATACCGTTACGCTAACCTGGACATGCAATTATGGAGCTGTCTCTCGGTGACAGGCCCATGTGTCTCTGTGTGAAGTGTAATCCAGCGTTGCATTGTCCCTCGAGTGTGGTCACCTGTAGTAATGCAATAGCCAGGGAAGTCTATTTCCCACCAGGTGTAGCCCCTCGGGATTACAGGGGTACTCCAACATGAACAAAAAAAAGCTGTTATTTTAATATTGGCTATGAACAATTGTAAACAAATGACACCATAAAAAAAACCAATGAATACCACCTCAATATCATTTCGTAAATCTAAATAGTAACATCGTAGGTTCAGTAACTCTTTCCAATAAGAGCGTATCACGTTAACTTTGAAGGGGTACTTGGCCGAAAGAAATATCTCAGATTGAGTATATTTGTGAAAATAGTCGGATAGTTCTGGCCTAGCCTGCTGACGCCAGCAATGCTTAGTGAGAACACAAAGTACTTATAGCAGCAATTAAGAGTCCATGTAGTCCACTCTTGTGGTTCATGTTGACATAATAGCCAATAACCTGGAACATGCTGGTCGTCCACAGTGCTCGGGCCTGCATTCATTACACATTATGTACATCACACAGGTTCTCAAGGGCTGTGTTTACTGTTGCATTGTGGGCTATTAAAGTCCCGGGCAGCTGCCAAGAACTTTAACACTAAACTGTGTGTGTGCGTGTGTGTGTGTGTGTGTGTGTGTGTGTGTGTGTGCGTGTGTGTGTGTGTGCCGTCCCTACATGTGTTTTCTCTCTCCCTATCTTGTTCTCTCTCTCTCTCTCCCTCTCTTTGTCTCTCTCTCGCTACCTGTCTCTCTCCTTGTCTCTCTCTCTATCTCTGTTTCTATCTTGCCCCCTCCCTCTGTCCCTCCCTGGCTCCCTCTCTGTTTCTCTATCTATCTTTCTCTCTCTCTCTCCTACACAACACGTCTCTCTTTCTCCCTCTCTCTCTCTCAACCTGTGTTTCCCTCCCCGTCTCTCTCTTCTCTCTCCGTCTCTTTGTATTGAGGGTATATATTTCTGTTATATTTTTATTGGACAGATATCAAATATTGTTTTCAGTGCATCCTCACTCTTTTTTATGTGTGAGCGGCACGTCTGTCCGTTAAGTCTGTCTGAGAGTTGTGATTTGTGTCGTGTTCTGCCGTTATGAGAACAGGGCTCAGCGACACAGCAGAGAGAGAGAGAGAGAAACTGAACGCTTCTATTGACATTTTATTATGATACGCGATGAACTACAATAACAAAGTCTATGGACTTCACCGGAAGATCTGGTGTTGTCACCAGGTGATGTAACTCACAATAAAATACAATCCAATGGCATGGAGCGATGAAAAATATATCTTGGCAGCTTGTTTTGGTTTTGGTGTTCCAAAATTATTATTCATTTAGCATTTTCTGTCCATAATTCAACTGGGCTCCTCTCCTTTCTGTCGTGGTCAGGCAGCATACATCTTCTCTTGACTAAATATATGTCAATTGCTCACACTGCAGTATTTGGTAGTCGTAAATCCAACACCTAGATTACAATTTTACTCGTGCACATTAGACAACCAAACAACCACCAAACAACGTATAGACGACTATGTTGAACCACGATTAAACACCATGCAGTGTGTGTGTGTGTGTGTGTGTGTGTGTGTGTGTGTGTGTGTGTGTGTGTGCTTGTGTCTCCATGATCGAGGGATCAACAACAACAACAACAACAACAACAACGAGCTAGAGGTCGACATGTTTGTAGAGACATACCCATGCTTCACTGGGCAGAGCAGTGCAAAAACCCAGATGGATGGTGGATATGTTCTGAGTACTGAGTAATAGTCGCTGTGTGTTAATGCTACTGGGGGTGGGTGGGTGGGTGTATCCCATGTCGACTGATCCAGGAAATTAATCTTGCAAAAGCAACCTCCTCCATGCAGCGGTCACATCTGAAGAGAGGCAAGAAGGCCCCCCCTCTCTATCTCTCTCTGTCGCTCTGTCTCTCTGTCGCTCTGTCTCTCTCTCTCCTCTCTGTCTCTGTCTCTCTCTCTCTCTCTCTCTCTCTCTCTCTCTCTCTCTCTCTCTCTCTCTCTCTCCCTCTCTCCCTCTGCTTCGCTCTCCCTTTATCTCCATCTCTCCATCTCACTCTTTTAATCTATTCCTCATCCTCTCAGTGTGTTCAAGTGGAACTCCCCCTACCCCTACCCCCCCCCCCCCCCCCCCCCCACCCCAACCCAAGCCATTATGGGTGCTGCCTATTGGGAGGGAAGGAGGGAGGGATAGTTTTGTTGTTGTTGTTGACTTGGATATCTGTATCCATCCCATAATGACACCGCCCTGAGTTCCGGCTTTGATCCAAGTGGTGGCGGTTAAGTGAAAAATAGAATACCAGAAAATTATTCTCCACGTGGTTTCATTTGTACAATTTCTCCTAAAGTAGCCCGGCGTCTTTCACTGTCCTGGGTGGAGTGTGCTTAAGAAACCCAGAGTGAAATCACTTTCCTTCTCCAGTGATGACACACATTTCCAAGAAGAGCAGATATTATAAGGATGGACGCGTAACGATTCTTCCGGCTTACAGCTGCGATAGCCGGAGTACTTAGAGGAACACCACACGGGTATAATCAATACTATTTGTGATTGGAATGTGATTGCCGACCCGCGTGGACTTAATGACCCAATCACAACATCTAGCGTCTGAGGAAATCAGCTGACATGGGAAAAGGACAATTTCTATGTTGTGGTGTATTTCAAGCAAAACCAACCATCCTATTTCAGCTAGTCCTCAGCCACTATCAACATTTGTTATGAAAATGTGTTAATTAAAATGGCGTCTCTCCTGGCACACATTGTGGGGGGTGTAGCCAGAACATTTGATTGACGTTAATTGGTAACATAAAACTTCCAATAATAGGTAACAATTAGTGTGTGTGTGTGTGTGCACGCGTGTGTTTGAGAAAAAGTGGAGGAAATTCTTCTTCGATCCTCCTCACTTACGCTCTTATAAGAACAAAAGCAGATAAGTCCCCCACTTGAAACCGTATACATGTTCAGCAGCAGTAGCATCCGCACGTATAGTTCACCTTCACCCGCCACCTTGACTCACGTCCTTGACTCGCTGCCTTGACTCCTTGACTCAATGCACCCCGTGCAGTTTGTCTCAGGAGGACAACAATGTCAACTGTTCCAGAGGACAGAGAGGACATTTGAAGTGCTTCACTATACGATTGTAACCATGGTAATCGTCGGCAGATCTAAACAAATGTAATAGCGTATTGTGTAGCATAGCCACACCTATCTCCACACTAGGTTTCAGCACTATGCCCGAGCTGGAGAAAGGTCTGGCTGAAGCCTACAATCACTCGAGCTATAATCAACAGTGACTTTGAAAGCAGTTAAGCCTAATTAGTTATCGTTTTTTCAGTCGTCAGTCTGACGTCCTTTGTTACAGACGTCCTTTGTCCATTGGAATCCAAGCAGCAATTTGCTACCTTGGTGATTATGCCACTTTGAGCGTTCATACAGATCTCAGATCAGCCATGGACGACGAAACACTTATCATGAAAATTGCACGTCAGAAGCAGAGGCAGTGTAAATTGGCAAGCGCTAAACTCATTTACCTTCTGGCCTCCACGTCTCGCTTGCGGCTGTGTCAAACACACAGACAGCCGAAGGGAGAAGAATTCCAGCTGAATGAGTGGCAGGCTTCCGATGAGCAGGCTCCTCCCACAGACCTACATCCTGACCAGCGGCTATCCTGACTAGCATCAGAGCAGTCAGACCCAATGCGTTGCTTTCACAGCTCTAGCTCCCTCACTTCCACTTTTTGAACTCGGACTCCTGGTTGCAGACAGCCATTGTCGTCAACAGCCAGTCCACCCTCTGACTCGTGTCAACACCCATTTTGCCAATCACGGCTGGCTCGAGCAACCGCTGCTGACTTGCGTTTTTTTTTTTGTTGGCCCAACCACACATCGGGTCTTCTCTGTCTCTCTTGTACAGTGAAAGTCAGAGAGACTTAGACACCAAGGCTGTTGTGTAGCAGAGAGAGCTGTGGCCCACCTGTGGGTGTAGGCAGGCAAAGGGTCCTCCTGAGGCAAAGGCATGGTATAAAATGTCACCCACGTCAAAGAGACACTTTGGAAACATTTGGATAATAAGTAAGTAGTGAAGTAAGTAAAGTAAAGTAATGTGTGGTTCTCCAGAATGCTGAGGGCCACCAGTACAATCCCAGCTGGTATAATCTGATAGCTTTATCTCCTCCTTAAAACGGCAGCATTTAATGGCCACACATCAAACCAGTCTGTTGACTTTTGGATGTGTCTGTTAGGGGGTGGTGTGGAGGTGAGACCCAGGCGCACAGCAACAGATGAGGCGTAGTGGTGAGTCAGACCCAAAGGGCGGTTTAATTCAAAACACAAATGATTGCCACACAAGAAGCCACACGGAGTACGGGGATCCGGGCAGGGCTCTGCGGGTCGGCTCCAGCTCAGCGGGGCGGTCTGGAATGCTGGAGGGGTGAGAAAAAAACAGGGTGAGGGATAGAGATCCCGGGTGAGGCAAACACAAGAACAGAGCGCAACAACGGCGTGACGTTAAGTCGGCAAGATCAACTGCTACAGGATGGGGTGTCTGGCGCATACGTTACCACCTGTAGCTTAGGGGACGATCTGCGCCGACCGTGGCGCCTGGGCCGACGTGCCGGGAACCTCCGACTCCGACAGGTGGGAGGAGCCTGCCGAGAGGACAGGGCCGGCGGGGGATGGGGAACTCCGGGGAGAAGGAGCGTCGTATGCCCGGACCACGGCGGGGCGCAGGGGAGCGTGCAGGGCGTGTAGCGGGAGGAGAAAGGAGCGGGCGTGGAGGCGAGGACGGGCGAGCCGTAACAGTGTCTCCATACCCCAAGTATTGAACGTGGAACCCCAAAAATATATGACGTTGGGGTGGCGAAAAGAAGAAACCCAAACAAATGTAAATACACATTCTTCGCAACAGCCTTCCAGATCAACAGATCAACACTATTGATCTAGCTATTAGCCGATAACGTGGGCGCCACGCGGGGGTGCTGCTACCTGGACTAACTGAGGCCCAGCTACAGTCTGGGAATACAAAAGATGGGTAAAAAAGAAAAGGTGGATGGATGGCTGGATGGACAAAATTAATGAAGAGATGAATGGATAGATAGATTAATGGATGGATAGATGAACAGATGGATAGATATATGAATGTATCGATTCATTTATGGATGAATGGATACCTGTTGAAGAGATGAGAGTTGAAGGGATGAATAGATGAGTGGATGGATGGATGAATGGATGGATATATATATATATAGATGAATGGATAAATAGTTGAATGGAAGGATAGTTGAAATGATGGATGGATGAATGGATGGGAAGACATAGCTGATTTGATAACTAGATGAATGGATGGAAAGATAAAGATGATTTGACCGATAGATGAATGGATAGATAGATGAATGGATAGACAGATAGATGGATGGATGGATGGATGGATTGAAAGGAACAGTCTCTCTCTCTCTCTTGTGGTGGGGAGCAGCTTGCCAGTAGAGAACCTTCCCCCGGTGACGCGCTGCATTACTCAGCCTGACTCTTTCATCCTCATTCTGCTCTCTGGTCTCACACTCGCAGCTCAATGACGCGAGCAGGGGGACCGTCCCCAAGGCTAGCGGCTAGCGGCTAGCACACACACCGCGCTGCCGAGACCCTCCATTTATCATGCTCATAAAACACCCCCGTCTCCCCCGGACCCCCGCGTGGGGGCAGACACAGCCGGGCGGTGTGTTCTCAGAATGTCTTGTGTTTTAATATGGCATGCATACGACATAGATAAGAATTACGCCTGCCTGGACCACCTGAGCTGTCATATTCCCCCTCCCCGATTCTAAATCACACTTTTACTACAATTAAAATGTTCAGTTTATGGCATGTTTCTGTGTGTGTGTGTGTGTGTGTGTGCGTGTGTGTGTGTGTGTGTGTGTGTGTGATCTATGTGTATGTGTGTGTGTGTGTGTGTGTGATCTATGTGTATGTGTGTGTGTGTGTGTGTGCGTGCGTGTGTGTGTGTGTGCACGTGTGTGTGTGTGATCTATGTGTGTATCTCTGCGTGTGTGTGTGTGTGTGTGTGTGTGTGTGTCCACAGACCATCGGTCCCAAGGAGGGCTGGCAGGTGTACAGCTCGGCGCAGGATGCAGACGGGAGGTGCATCTGCACCGTGGTCGCCCCGGAGCAGAGCCTGTGCTCCCGCCGATGCAAGAGCAGACAGCTCCGCCCAGCTCCTGGAGAAGGTAGACACACACACACACACACACGTGCACACACACACACACACACACACACACACACACATACACACACACACACACACACATAAATAACACAGACACACACATAGATCACACACACGTGTGCGCACAGACCTGCGCACACACGTGCACACACACCACACACACACACACACACACACACATGTGCACACACACAGCACACACATGCGCACACACACATGCACACATGTTTCAGACATATCTTGTGGACAGACTTATCCACAGCCAAAGCAGCATGCTTTGGCTTCACACACACAGCCACATGCCGTAGGATAGAGGAGCACATTTACCCTGTGTGGTGTGGTGTGTTGTGTGTGTGTGTGTGTGTGTGTGTGTGTGTACATGCACATATCATGCACCAACCCCCTCCGCACGTACACTTATATATATATATATGTGACACACACAGACGCACACACACGTGCACACACATACAAATACACACATACACACAGAAACACACACACACACGCTTCCTCGTTCCTCTGTTCCTCTGTTCCGTTTCCCTCTTTTTTTCTTCATTGATCCATTCTCTCTCTCTCCCTCTTTCATCTCTCTCTCTCTCTCCCCCTCCCTCTCTCTCTCTCTCTCTCTCTCCCCCTCTCTCTCTTCTCTCCTCTCCCAGGCTGTACTAACTTTGAGTATTGGACCACATCATTTACACACTCTACAAGGATCTATGTGGGCTATACGATTATGGAATCATTAAGTTAGTGATCTTATTGCACACAAGCCGTAGTATGCGAACAGACGTGTAGGCAAGGTGTAGCCGTCTGTTGATTTGTAGTTTGAACACATGTGGAGGTGATTTTAGCATGTGATACCACCATATTCTAGTCTATTACTGATACGCTTCAGGCACGGCTAGTAGAGTCCAGTAACAGTTGATTGCTGTGTATAGCTGGTCTATATGATGAGCATGCTGCACTGGCACAAACTAGTAGACATTACTATCTAGTGTACTCGATGTGTTGTAACACTGCTGTTGCTTTAGGTGGTATCACAGTGATGTTCTAACAGTACATGACAGATGCCATAGAATACAGTGCGCTATATCATTGAAAGGCCTTAGTCTCAGTCGTCCCCCAACTTACTATATTCGCTGCTGCAAGGAAATGTGTCCGGCGCTTACCAATAGATTTGCCTCTTCATCTCTCTTACCTTGAGCTCGTGCTGATTTTATCAGCTGCAGCATTGTAGGAACTCACACACTCGAGTAGCTTTGGAGTCCTGTCTAGGAGAGTCTTGTGGCTCCGTTCTCCTCAGCCGACATAATCCTCTCGAGCACCAAACGCTATACTCACACTTCGTTGTGGATTGTTGGTTGCGTACCTTACCAGTATTCATTTCTGGATTTTATAGTTCTAAAATGAATGAGTCTCGAACAAAAACACAATTCTGAAAAAATTTGGTAAATGAACCAACGAGTGACTTAGTTCCTATCTGAAATTGCGTAAGTATATTGGTTTCTCTCACAATAGAGTCTCATATCTATCTTGATCTAGAATATATCGCTTGATATCTCACCTAACATGTGTAACTCACAACCGACCTTGTATAGTGTTCTATTCTTATATCCATGTTGTCTCTAAAGGTCAATGTCGCACAATGACAATTTACAGGATTACAATTATACTGGTAATATGAACGTTGCGTTGAAAACTTTACTCAATTGAGACTAATCCATGCAATAGATGTAATACACTAGGATTATTAATTTGTAAGTAATATATTTATTTTTGCTTTTTTTTTGTTAGCCTGAGCATTGGTGGGTGCACAGGAGTTGCCTTTGTCTTGAATGTAAATGGGGCCGGTGACGCCTGGTGAGACTGTAATTGGGATGCAGGGTTAAACACATAGTGTTGGGGAGCGTGCACATGCACGTGTGTGTGTGTGTGTGTGTGTGTGTTTGTGAATGTGGTTAAATTTTCTCGACAACCGTTCATCCAACCGACGTTGTGTGTGTATGTGTTGTGGGAATAATTTTGAGCTTAGAGTTAACATTTTTCATGTTCGAATGGTTGTAGTACAAAAACCCCCACCAGGCATTTGATTTGCGAACCGACGAAACGTTCACCTCTTGGCAGGGACTTTATTTGCACTGAGGACTCAAGGAGAGAGTGCCAGGTTCTGTCCGAGTATGAATGTGTTGGGGAACACTATGAGCGGCCTCTTAGGAAAACTTCTGCAAAGGCCAATAGGATGCAACCCAATGATCGGCCTCAGTTCCAAAGACATGGACACGGCGCGGAGACACATGTAACAGACATGGGCTGCAATGGCTATAGTGCGCTCGGAGGAGGACCTCAGAAGTGCAGTGTTGAGTGTGAAGCTGTTTGGATGAGCAACTCTCAAGAAAGCTGCAAGCAGCAGCAGTACCGGAGGCCACACAGTTGCTCTGTTTCCAATGGGCATGTGGGATTGGGCCGATGATTATTGATCTTAGATTGACATATAGCAATGGTTATGGACATATTCGTTCACATGCACATACACATACAACCAAGACACTGAGGTATTTTACATATTTTAAAACAAGACTAATAAGATAAGCAAATGTTGGACTGGTGGACTGTCAAAAAAGTGCAGCACATCAGGAATGACAGTAACACAGAGAGAGTGCGCTAAAGACACACACAGGGCCGCTTAAAAGCATTTTTTTGATGGTCCACCGGCACACTAATGCGTCGGCCCACCGGGATTTGTCCCGGGATGCCCTTGACCAGCAACAAGAGCCTGTTATCTGCTGCATGGAATGTCCAGTATGTTGACCCTTGACCCATAGACGTAACCCGCCTTGACATAAAGCATACGACCCATGGATGAGACTTTTGCTGTGGTTATACAATCGGATGGACAGCTAATTAATGGAAAATGTATTTTAAATCCATTTGAATGCCTTGTGCATATATTATTTTTCATTGCAATGAAATACATACATAGATACAATCACACAAAAATATTCATATTGTACATATTGTATTGCAATATTTACAGAAGCGCAATAATATTGACTCACAAAGCCATAGAATAGAATAGAATAGAATAGAATAGAACTTTATTAATCCCGAAGGAAATTCTTGTGCCAGGTTGCATAGCGATACAGTACAAAAACCATTACAGTTAAATATACAAATACAACATGGCCTAAGTGAGTGATTTATAAGAATAGAATAGAATAGAATAGAATAGAACTTTATTAATCCCGAAGGAAATTCTTGTGCCAGGTTGCATAGCGATACAGTACAAAAACCACAGATTGATAAAATAACTAACGTATATGCAAATTACAGTTAAATATACAAATATGTGGGCAAGATAAGATAATAACTCCCCTCCCTTCGTTGAAGAAGTGCACAGAGCTGACAGCGTGCTGGTGTTGAATGCCCATTGTCTGTTTCTCTGTTTCTGGCTAAAAAAGGAGCATTTGTGCAGAGTAAGTTGTGAGTCGTCTATGTCGCTGAACATAAGCACCAGTGATTATGATTCTATTGCTGGTGACCCTGAGCAACATTTTACTACCAGTATACTGTATGTATAACCCTTGACCCACAAACATAACACGCCTCCACAGTAAGCACATGACCGGCTATGACACTATGGCTGTCGTTATACAATCCACAAGACCACTTCTAAGCCCCTTCACTAGTTTCCTTACTCTCTTGTGCAGTGTCTTCAGCTGGTTGAGTCTGTGCTGTTCCATCCATGGCAGGTCCAGAACATGTCCCAGTCCATCGAGGTGCTGAACCTCCGCACGCAGCGGGACTTCCAGTACGTCATCAAGATGGAGAGCCAAATGAAGGGACTGAGAACCAAGTTCAAGCAGATTGAGGACGACAGGAAGTCTGTCATGGCCAGAAACTTCCAGGTATATATTGATCTCTTTTAAAGGAGCGCTATGATGCCGCCAGGTGTGAGTGTGATTAGCCATTACAAGCCGCCTCATGTGCAAAATTGTGACGAAGTGACATCACAAGCGGGAGTGTCCACTGAAGGCTGATCGTGTAGAATACGTCTAAGTGGACACTCCCACTTGTGATGTCACTTGATACGTCACAATGATAATTTTAGTCACATGACAATTGTGAAACGGCTCATAAAGGCTTATCATGCTGACACCTGGTGGTGTGATAGGACCACTTTAATCCAATTGGTCCAATCTTCCAGGTATTAGCTCGTTCAAGGCTACCACACATTGTGTTTGTGCAGTGGTGTACTGGTCAAAGGGCATCCCGGGACAAATCTCGGTGGGCCGACGCATTAGTGGGCCAGTGGACCATCAAAAAATGCTTTTAAGCGGCCCTGTGTGTGTCTTTAGCGCACTCTCTCTGTGTTACTGTCATTCCTGATGTGCTGCACTTTTTTGACAGTCCACCAGTCCAACATTTGCTTATCTTATTAGTCTTGTTTTAAAATATGTAAAATACCTCAGTGTCTTGGTTGTATGTGTATGTGCATGTGAACGAATATGTCCATAACCATTGCTATATGTCAATCTAAGATCAATAATCATCGGCCCAATCCCACATGCCCATTGGAAACAGAGCAACTGTGTGGCCTCCGGTACTGCTGCTGCTTGCAGCTTTCTTGAGAGTTGCTCATCCAAACAGCTTCACACTCAACACTGCACTTCTGAGGTCCTCCGCGATACAGCAGCCAGTACAGTGCCCGCGCCGTGCCTGTTCGGAACTGGCCGATCGGGCCCATTGCTTGCAGATTTCTCAAGAGCCGCTCATCCCAACAACTTCATACTCGACACTGCACTTTCTTGAGTCCTCAGCAATAAACCTGCCAAGGGTGACGTCGGTTGGATGAACGGTTGTCGAGAAAATGTAACCACATTCACAAACACACACACACACACACACACACACGTGCATGTGCACGCTCCCCAACACTATGTGTTTAACCCTGCATCCCAATTACAGTCTCACCAGGCGTCACCGGCCCCAATTACATTCAAGACAAAGGCAACTCCTGTGCACCCACCAATGCTCAGGCTAACAAACTATTGATCTCTTGCTGGTTGTCATGGTTTCACGCAACGTTCCAATTACCAAAATTACCTAATTTTCGCATGACCTGACATGGAATAGATGCACGTAGCGGTTGTGTAATTCGAAGGGAAACTAGTAGATAAATAATAAATGAAAACCATATATTGCATTTTGTGGATGTACACTTTGTGTTCATATTGTTCTGAATTGTTTTGCAACTATTACCGGGTAATTGGTTTCAACCACAATTCACAACAAGTGTGCATAGCGTTGGTCTCAGAGGATTATGTTATCTGCTGTGGATACGAGCGAGAGACTCTCTATAATGTCATGTTGTTCCTAACTGCTCAGATAAACATCACAGCTAAAGGAAAAGACAAACACTTTGATAGCGACAACCATTCTTGAGCCAATATAAGTAGTTAGCTGACTGCCTATAATATAGAGTATAGACTGTCATACACACTGGTATACACACTCAACTGTTCAAGTTCAAATTTCTATATTTGTCATGCATTCATATATACCGTATACAAGAACAACATGGGACCAAAGGTGCGAACACAAAAGAAAAAATGGGGTTCACATCACACCACATTCAAAACAGCCTTTGTTCACAGCTGTGTCCGGCTGTGTGTAACACTAACCTTATTGATTCAACGTATACACATACTTAAGTTGTAATATGTCAATAATAGTATGATGCCTGGCAAGACATGTTATTGCCCCGACAAAATACTAATAACAGCACTGATACAATATTGAGATACGGATTGATCCTGCATTGGAAACCTAGTGGACTCGCAAATTTCCTCGTGGTCTATTAATACAGTTTATTGATTTTAAATGACGTCCGCCCACTCATCCACCCACCTTCTTTGCCACTTCTTTCCAGGCCATGCACATCTTATTCATGGTGTTGTAATATCTCTCCCTCCTCGCTCCCTCCCTCTCCCTCGCTCCCGATCTCTCTCCCCTCCTTCCCTGTTTCTCTCCTTCCTTCTCACCTACCCTCAATCTCTCTCCCTCACAATTATTTCCCCCCTCTCATCTCTCCTTTTCTCTCCCCCTCTCCCCCCATCCTCCTCTCCCCTCCTCTATTCTTACCCTCTCCCTCCCCCTCTCTCCTTCCCTCTCTTCTCCCCCTTCCTTCTCTCTCTCCCTTCCTTCCCCCTCTTCTTACCCCTCTCTCTCTCACCTCACTCCCTTTCGCTCATTCCCTCTCTCCTTCTCTCTCCCTCTTCCCCCCCCCTTCCCCCCCCCCATTGCAGGAGCTGAAGGAGAAGATGGCGGAGCTGCAGCCGCTCATCCCGGTGCTGGAGCAGTACAAGACGGACGCGGCGCTCATCTCCGTGTTCAAGGAGGAGATCCGGAACCTGTCCGTGGCGCTCACCACCATCCAGGAGGAGCTGGGCACCTACGACTACGACCAGCTGTACCAGCGCGTGCTGCGGCTGGACGGACGGCTGCGCAGCTGCATGGGGAAGCTCAGTTGAGTGGCGCCTCCTCTTCCGGAGCAGAGGAGAGATTCCATTAGATGAGACACAAGCCAGAGAGACGTGGCGGCAGCAGCACTGCTATTCTATCAAACATAAAACATCTACATCAAAACACGGAGCAGTGCTGCCAAAGTCAAGACCGACTCCTCAACACAGAATGAAAAGAAAAAGTACAATTTCAAATCTAATTCAAGTATATATCCATGTCAGGTTTATATCAGGAAGAATGGTCGGCCTATTTTCATTTGACATTTCTTCGCCTTTTGTGGAAAAAGATCAATTCAAGTCCTGAGATCTGTTCCAGGAAGCACGTTCGAAAAAATCGGAGGGGAAAAACATCATGGAATGTCATGATTTTCAGTTTCCAATTTCATTTGTTCACTGAACAAAAAAATAGGTTTGGCCTGATAAGTGTTCATTGCAGCCTTTAAACGCCGTCGTCAATCACATGGTGGAAATGTGGTCGATTATTGATTGCGACCGTGATTACGGCAGAGAAAAGCTGCGTGCACGGATGAACGCATGGCATACTTTCCCAGGCAATGAATGACCATGACATGATTTATGACGTTGTGATGACTTATCGGCAAAAGATTATCATGTTGTGTAAGCGCACACATTGCATCCAGGATTCAACATGCGTCCTGATCGGGATGTTTAGACAATAGACAATATTAGCTGTTTGTGTGTGTTTTCTTTGACACAAAACACATGCTCACCATGTGATAAAGAGATACATTTCTATAAATTAATTATATTTGTAGATGATAGAATTCCACTTTGTCATTATTTAGTGACGAGAGCATGCTCGGTAAGAGGTCTTAAAGAGTGATTCATGGTGTCATTCAACACACACATATATATATTGAAAGAATTGTATAGTAGTGTAGGGTTAACTATATAATAGTCAGCTACCGTTTTATAATAAGTACAGTACTAGTGAAAAAATGAAGCCAAACGTGGTAATAAAGGTTTAACTAAATGTTTAAAAAATCTTCTTTACTGTTCTGAGCTGCCTTTCTTTTTTAACAGCATGTGGGAAATTAATGAAAATAACCGGACCGGCTACAGTGAAGACATCTGGACAGCGGTTCGGCGCTTGGATGACTGATCCGCTTGCCATGACCAGAAGCAACAGGGTGAGTAATGGAGCCACCAGAGTCCCCCGCGACTTCCCAGATCTGCCCGCCGATACCCACCATCTGCATCGTGTTTCCAGCCTCAGCAGAGGATTTATCACCGTAATCAAAGATTGCCTCGTTTTTAAAGCTGCGTGTGAGTGTGTGCATGTGTGTGTGCATGTGTGTGTGCATGTGTGTGTGCATGTGTGTGTGCATGTGTGTGTGTGTCTGTGTGTGTGGCAGGGCTGCACAGAGCTACATTTGAATTATTCTCACTGGTGGGATTTTAAAGCGCTTTGATTTATTGCACTGTGTTTCATATATTTATGCAGAAGATTATGTTGGAAATAATCTTTTTATTTCGGTGGGGGGGGGGCAGGGGGATGTCAGTTGTGTCGATTATGTTTTCACTATTTCATCGATTTTGTTGTTGTTGTTGTAGGTGTGGTACATGGACAGCTACACGAACAGCAAGATCGTGCGCGAGTACAAGACGATGGAGGACTTTGTGGCGGGCGCCGTCTCGCGCACCTACAGCCTGCCCTTCAAGTGGGAGGGCACCAACCACCTGGTGTACAACGGCTCCCTGTACTACAACAAGTACCAGAGCAACATCATCGTCAAGTACAGCTTCGACAGCGGCAGCGTGCTCGCACAGCGGGCGCTGGAGTTCGCCGGCTTCCACAACATGTACCCGTACACGTGGGGCGGCTTCTCCGACATCGACGTGATGGCGGACGAGCTGGGCGTGTGGGCCGTGTACGCCACCAACCAGAACGCCGGCAACATCGTGGTGTCGCAGATCGACGCCGACACGCTGCACGTGCTGCGGACGTGGAACACGGAGTACTCCAAGCGCAACGCCGGCGAGGCCTTCATGATCTGCGGCACGCTGTACGTCACCAACTCCCACCTGTCGGGCGCCAAGGTGTACTACGCGTACTCCACCAAGACGTCGACGTACGAGTACACGGACATACCGTTCCACAACCAATACTTTCACATCTCCATGCTGGGCTACAACGCGCGCGAGAGGGCGCTGTACGCGTGGAACAACGGACACCAGGTGATATTCAACGTCACGCTGTTCCACGTCATCAAAACCGACGACGACGACTCTTAGAAAGCTAGCACGACGCGGTATAGAAGCCACCACCGTTGGGTGTGACCCGGGACCTCTGAACGTGCCGCGTTTTGTTTCAACCGATTTCTTGATGATTGTTTTGGATTTTTGGGGGGGGGGGATAATTGACTGAATTCAAACATGGACAACAGTGACTATTAAAATAATTGCCGTTTTCGCTGCTGAACATGCAATGCCTTATTTGCTGTGTGTTGGTTGTGCCACCAAAAGACTGGCTGCTTCTGCATGGATGTTTACATTTTGTCGATTTATAAAAGCTTAGCCGTGTGTCCCTCGGAAATAGTTGCAGCCGTGTAAAAGTAGCTTACTACTAAATGTAGCGGAAATTGTTTTGAAGTTGGAACTTTACAATATTGTACTTATGTTTGTCAATGTGTAAGAAGTAAATTTGTATTGTTTTTTTTCATAAAAAAAGCAACCATATAAAATGATCAGTGTGCTTGTGTCACAATGTGTTATTTAATAGCAACAATTATATCGATCTACATCAGCCTTTCCTCTTTTAGTGACAGCAAGAAAGAAGCATATCTTGCAGAGTTTGAAGTGATGAGATGTGTTCCTTCAGATTGGAACATTCTTGAGCGGAACATGCTGTACACACACACACACGTGCTGTCCACGTGTGTGTGTGTGTGTAAAGAGCATCCACTCTCCATGACGGCAATTATGAGATGTCTTCTCTTGTCATTTCAGTCGTCAGAGCAAGCACAGGAGAAGATTAAAAGCACTCAACACAACTCCCCAACACCTCCATTCTTATCAGCGCCACACACACACACACACACACACACACACACACACACACACACACACACACACACACACACACACACACACACACACACACACACACTAGTGGGCCGACCAGTAGGTATCAAGCAGACAGAACCAGGGTTATGGCATAACAAACGGCAGAATATGTATTCCACACAGGGAAAGGGGGTAGGGGAACAGAAGGCAACTTAGTCCAACATCTTAGTCCATACACAAGGCTATGCTTGCCTGCTCCCAATAAATGTCCAAATGAAAGTCCATAGTTTTCCCAAAAGTTCCAACCAGGGTGGCCAGAGACCGCTCGCCCTGAGCCTGGCCCAGTGGACCGTCCCCAAGCCAGTCTGCCTGCCCTTTGTTCTCTGAGGCTTTTAACTACAGCTTGATTGGTTCTTAATTGGCCACACCTAGGCAGAGGTGGGGTGGAGTTTCCTCCTACTACAGGCGCTACAGTACCACACCATGCCTCTGCAGCCATGTGGGGCAGCGGGAGCCGGGACCGGGGCCAGGGATGGCTGCACCCTAGCAGCAGGAACCGGCAGGGGCTGCTGCGGTCCAGCCGGGACCGGGATCGGGGATGGCTGCGACCTCGCAGCCGGAACCAGCAGGGGCTGCTGCAGTCCAGCTGGGAGCGGGACCCGGGAAGGCTGCGACCTCGCAGCAGGAACCGGGACCAGGGATGGCTGCGACCTCGCAGCAGGAACCAGCAGGGGCTGCTGCGGTCCAGCCGGGACCGGGACCGGGGATGGCTGCGACCTCGCAGCTGGAACCGGCAGGGGCTGCTGCAGTCCAGCCGGGAGCGGGACCCGGGAAGGCTGCGACCTTGCAGCAGGAACCAGGACAGGGATGGCTGCGACCTCGCAGCAGGAACTGGGACCAGGGATGGCTGCGACCTCGCAGCCGGAACCGGGACCAGGGATGGCTGCGACCTCGCAGCCGGAACCGGCAGGGGCTGCTGCAGTCCAGCCGGGACCGGGACCAGGGATGGCTGCGACCTCGCAGCAGGAACCGGGACCAGGGATGGCTGCGACCTCGCTGCCGGGACCGGGACCCGGGAAGGCTGCGACCGCAGCAGGAACCGGCAGGGGCTGCAGCGGTGCAGCCGGGACCGGGACCAGGGAGGGCTGCGACCTCGCAGCAGGAACCGACAGGAGGGGCTGCGGCGGTGCAGCCGGGACCGGGACCAGGGAGGGCTGCGACCTTGCAGCAGGAACCGGCAGGCTGCTGCGGAGGTGCAGCCGGGACGCGGAGGAGCTGCTTGCGGTCCAGCCGGGACCAGGACCTGGGATGGCTGCGACCTCGCAGCAGAACCGGGCAGGGCTGCGGCGGTGGCAGCCGGGACCGGGACCAGGGATGGCTGTGACCCAGCAGCGGGACACCGGGACTTCTGCGGTCCAGCCGGGACCGGGACCCGGGATGGCAGGGGTTGCCTGCCCCGACGCCTGTGGGCCCGCTGGACGCTACAAGGCCCCCCAGGGCCAGGCGGGTCCCAGGTAGCTCGGCCGCCGGCTGGGTCTCGAATGTCGGCAGCGGCTCGGCCAAGTACTGCGAAAGGCTGATTAACCCCAAGCCTGAGTCTGCTGGGACCATGCGTGGTCCGATCATTCTGTCACGTGGTGAGCAGGAGGACCCAAGCGCAAGACTCAGACTCGGAGTTTAAGCAGTACTTTTGTATTTATTTACAATACATACAGAGGAAAAACGGGAGTGAAGCCAGCGGGACGGGTGGCGAGCGCGGCAGGCAGATGCGGGAACCGGCAGGCAGGGAGAGACGGGCAGACGGGTAGACAGGGAGATCGGCTGGCTGGCGATGGGTGAAGGTCATACGGGGGAGCATTAACAACAAGTAATACAACACAGAGTTAGCGACAATGATCCGACAACCAGTGGGTGGAAAGCGGGAGTCTTTATACTGTCACTGATTGTCGATTGACGGCAGCCGCGAGCGCCGCGCAGGTGCTGCTAATAGTGGTGGACGGATCGATCTAAAATATCGATGTATCGATACCAACGTTGGTATCGGTATTGATCAATACTTGCGTGATGAGATCGATACTTAAGTTTCAGTTTCTATTCTCAACGTTCAGTACACAACTCCCGTTACATCATAGTGGTTGTGCATGACGTGCAGACAGCCAAACACCGCTCCTCTCACTCACTTCCCTGCTATACTGTGAGTGTTGCCGGCCTGCAGTCACTCAGTCAGAGGAGAAGAGGAGCGCCGTTTGGTGTTGTTTTACAGCTATAGACCACAATACTGCAAGCTGCGATGTTTGCAGAAAACAAATTAGGTACTCTCAACTCAACATTTAAATTTAAAACATTTCTCAGTTCTCATGAAATCTGCACAAAATTATTACTTGTTTGCAAATTGAGTTTGTTGATAAAATTGCAAATATTGAGTTAGTTAATAAAAAGTATTTTTTATTTGCCTAAAATCTTTGTCCTGTGTTTTATTATGATCATAATCATAACTAATTAAAGGAAAAATCACAAAATCAAGATCATGAAAACTTCTAATTTGTAATTTTCATTCAAATTTGCATATTGATGATGCATTCACTTCATAAATTATGATGCATTGCTCTCCCCTACATGAAAGTAGATAAGCTGCTTTTCTAAGTAAAAGGTATCGGTATCGGCAATACTGGCCCTGTATTTGCTTGGTATTGGATCGATACCAAATTTTGCAGTATCGCCCACCCTAGCCGCTAATGCTGCAGGGGCGGCATCGGAGCCCGGAGCCACGCCCACCAACCCCGGGAGCCCGGAGACACGGGGTTGCAGACCGTGACAGTCGCAAACATTTTGCTCCAAGAAGACTTTTTTTTTCCACCTGAATTGTACTTTCAGCAGCATTATGACCATCAGCAGTCATCCAATGGAACTTTGTTCAGTGAGGTAAAGCCTCGCGAAAGAAATTACAGCTTATGTTTTTGAACAAGCACATTTACGCACATTTACATGTGCATGTAAATGTGTACATACTTCGTATACATACAGTATACGAAGGTTAATTAATTCTCACTTCCTTATGTAACACAAGCACAATGGAGATTTTTGTGTTGCAAAACTATTCCCCCTCCAGCGTAATGGCTAAAGGAGGAACAAGTGGGGTGGTGTGTGAGTTGTGCTTGGCTTCATGGAGCATCTCTCTTGGAACCTGTCGACCTGCAGAATCGCTTGGTGAAATGGATGGAGGCAGACAGTGTGTTTACCAGTGCTCCATCACACCCTTTAGCTCCACCGCTGGCTGAAAAATAGAAGAACAGAGGTACAGTGACCAACACCTGCTAGTTTTTGTGGTAGCCTTTGAAACTAAATCATGATTAAATCCATTAATGATGAATTGAAGGTCCCTCTTGAGACACAATAACATTTAAAATTGTAAAATCAGTGCAGCAAAAACAGTACATAGTGATGCCTTTATGTCCAATACCCAATTTCCTGTCTGGTATCAATAAAGTACTATATCTTATCTTAAAAATTGGTAACACTGATGATGCTGTCCGATACCAAAGACAGGCAGCACAATGGGCTTGTCAAAGAGTGTCAACTTAAGTGCTTTTGCACACCATGGCCCATTTTTCAAACCACGCAGCGGCATTATGATAGTATAGCTGGTCAAGCTAAAAAAAACCTTGGAACTCATTAAATACTCTTCTCCCTGCCACACCTGCGTGGCCAAATTTTTTTAGGAATGAGAAATATGACCAATCAAGCAAATAAACAGCAACACATATGAACATACAAAGTCAAGCATGTTCTCAGTGGGTGTTGGACTCCGCCAAGGTTGCCCCTTGTCACCGGTTCTGTTCGTGATCTTCATGGACAGAATCTCAAGGCGCAGCCGAGGTGAGGAGAGTGTCCGGTTTGGGGACCTCAGAATTGCATCTCTGCTCTTTGCAGATGATGTGGTTCTGTTGGCTACATCAGACCGTGACCTCCAGCATGCACTGGGGCGGTTTGCAGCCGAGTGTGAAGCGGTCGGGATGAGAGTCAGCACCTCCAAGTCTGAGGCCATGGTTCTCTGCCGGAAAACGGTGGAGTGTTCCCTCCGGGTTGGGAGTGAGTTGCTGCCTCAAGCGAAGGAGTTCAAGTATCTCGGGGTCTTGTTCACGAGTGAGGGCAAAATGGAGCGGGAGATGGACAGACGGATTGGTGCAGCGTCTGCAGTGATGCGGGCGCTGTACCGGTCCGTTGTGGTGAAGAGGGAGCTGAGCCGGAAGGGTAGTGACCGAAAGAATGAGATCGCGGATACAAGCGGCCGAAATGAGTTTCCTCCGCAGGGTGGCTGGGCTCAGCCTTAGAGATAGGGTGAGGAGCTCAGACATCCAGAGGGAGCTCGGAGTAGAGCCGCTGCTCCTCCACATCGAAAGGAGTCAGCTGAGATGGTTCGGGCATCTGATTAGGATGCCCCCTGGGCGCCTCCCAGTGGTTTTCCGGGCACGTCCAACTGGGAGGAGACCCCGGGGCAGACCCAGAACCCGCTGGAGGGATTATATATCTCGTCTGGCCTGGGAACGCCTCGGGATCCCCCAGGAGGAACTAGAGAGTGTGGCTGGGGAGAAGGAAGCCTGGGGGGCCCTGCTTAGCCGGCTGCCACCGCGACCCGACCCCGGATAAGCGGACGAGAATGGATGAATATGAACAAGTAGGCATATAAACAACATGTACGTATGTAAAATGTAGTATCAAGTTACATACTAAGACCATGTGGGTGCATGTACTGTGTACATATACAGTACTGTGTACTGTATATGTGTGTGTGTGTGTGTGTGTGTGTGTGCATGGGAGGGGCAGTGGGGGGGCCCTGGTGAGGTCAGAGTTCACAGTCCTAATGGTGTGCAGAAAGAAACTCCATTTTATTCTCTCTGTTCTAGCAGCGTGACTGCGGAGGCGCTTACCTGATCGCAGCAGCTGGAACAGTTCGTTGTTGGGGTGGTGATGGTGGTGGTGGTGATCCTGCAGGCTCTGTTTCGACACCTCCTGGAGTACAGGTTCTGCAGGGTGGGGAGCGTAGTGTCAATAGTGCGCTCAGCCAAACACTATACCCTCTGCAGAGCCCTCCTGTCCTTAGAGGAGCTGTTACTGAACCAGGCAGTGATGCTCCCTGTCAGGATGCTGTCCACCGCACCAGCGTAGAAGCTCTGAAGGATCCTAACGGAGACTCGGAACTTCCTCAGCTGCCTGAGGTGGTAGAGATGCTGCTACACCTTCCTCACCGGTGTCAATGTGTGTGGTCCAAGTTAGATCGACTGCGATGTGGACTCCCAGGTACCTGACTTCAGAGCTAAGGCTGAATAGACCTTTAACAGAACCAAAAGACAAAGACGGTTTGCACACAGACATTGATCTGGCCAGGGACCTTGGTCTGGGCTCCTCATTGACCAACACTCGCTCCCTTTTGGGTTGGCATTCTTTGATGGTGCCATTTTGTCTTTTTTCCACTGTCAAGCTGTGGCGTGCTCACCCATAGTGTATCTCAACCACTTCAAAGGACTTGGATTTATTCTCGAAATAAAATGTTATCAGAGAGAATATAAAAATGCTTTAATTGAATGCCCAAAATGTTAATGTAAATTTGGCACTTCAGAAGTTCTGATAAAAAAAAAGAGACTCCAGGGATGCAGAGAGATTCAACATTCAAGAACTTTATTTGTCACATACACATTCAGGATATGCAATAAAAAAAAACAGCAGGAATGAGAAATATAAAGAATATATAAAAGGCAGAATAAAAATGTAAACAAAAATATGGAGAAAAAATCTATATATATGGTCTGCACTATGCAAGGTATTTGAATGTGCCCGATGATCAGCTCCGGAGCGGTGCGCCCTTGATCGCCACCAAGTTCGCCCTTCCTCCACTAACTGACATCAAGAGCCCAGCACATGTCTTTGTAGGGACGTAATGAGCAGCAGGGTCTCTGGAGGGGCCCGAGTCCTTGGGGGCAGGGGGGTGGGAGTTTACAAGGTTACCCGGGATGAGACGTGACTCGTCCATGAAACGAGTTGTTCTGACACAAAGAGAAAGAGGCTGGATTGGAATCCCCCCAACTCCACCTCACACACACACACACACACACACACACCACGCACGCACGCACGCACGCACGCACACACACACACACACACACACACACACACACACACACACACACACACACACACACACACACACACACACACACACACACACACACACCCTAAGAATTCATTAGAATGAATGTCATCTATCTTTGACTCCACCGTGCTGGCAAGGAATCAAGCCTATTTCAGATAGGAATGCGAAACAAAATATATGAAGCATATAAAACAAAACAAAGCCATATGAATAAAATATGTTTCCACGGTGTTCCGTCGGTAAGTATAGTATACGCTTCCTCCTGCTCCGGTGTAGCATCAAGACACGCGGAATAGAAACGTCCGTTCCTGTGTGTGTGTGTGTGTGTGTGTGTGTGTGTTTTTGTCATTGTCATCATTGTAGTTTAGATTTGATTCATACGGACCACCTATTCAAAACCCCAGGATGATTATTTGTATCTCTCTCCTTCTTCTTCTTCTTCTTCTTCTTCAATCAACAATTTGTTTTTCGTAAACCAAACACACATAACTAAACACACTTGACACTGGACCCGTGTGTGTGTGTGTGTGTGTGTGTGTGTGCATGGAATGTGGAATGTGACATTAGCTCAAGTTGCCGTGTAGGAGACAGAGAGCACAAAATAGAAGATAAATAGGTAAGCCACTTCACTGTAGGAATTGTCTTCTGATGGTAGAGTGGGCTACCTCACCTCCACGTCCACCTCTCTCCCCTCCCGCTACGCGCCCTTCACGCTCCTCTGTGCGCCGCCTCGGACCGGGCATACGGCGCCCCGGCTCCCCTGCCAGGCTCCACCACCAGGCTCTCACGTTCCCCTGAGTTCCCTCCTGGCCACCAGGCTCTCACGTTCCCCTGAGTTCCCCCCTGGCCACCAGGCTCTCACGTTCCCCTGAGTTCCCTCCTGGCCACCAGGCTCTCACGTTCCCCTGAGTTCCCTCCTGGCCACCAGGCTCTCACGTTCCCCTGAGTTCCCTCCTGGCCACCAGGCTCTCACGTTCCCCTGAGTTCCCTCCTGGCCACCAGGCTCTCACGTTCCCCGTCCCCCACCGGCTCTGTCCTCTCGGCAGGCTCCTCCCACTCCTCTCACGTCTCTGACTCTGAGTCGGATCCCGACGTTCCCAGCACGTCGGCGCATGCGCAACGGCAGGAGCGGCGATGACGCTTCCACAGCACGGCTCTGCTCACCTGTTCCTCATTTCTAATCACCGCACCTGTCTCTTGTCTGCAATCACCTTCAACCCTACAAGAACCTGGTCTGCACTCCACTCAGCGCCAGATCTTACCTTAACCTACCGGTGGTAACGTATAGCCCTGAGCCTACTTTCTGGTCTCGTGATTGTAGTGCCTTTTTTCTCTCGCCAACTAAACTTTACGCAGTTGTTGTGCCAACCCTGTTTTTTTGCCTTTGCCTTACCTGTGATCATTATCACTCACCCTCCTTCTCCTCCTCGTCTCTCCAGCATCCCGGACCTCTCTGCTGAGTCGTGCTAAGCTGCAGAAGCCCTCACCCTGCTCCACCTAAACCCTCTACAGCTCCCACGAGCACATTGACCGTATTATTTAGGTGGCAACTATTTTTGTGGCATCCCTTTTTGTGGCAAACCCCTCTTGTGTTACTTTATTAAACCGCACCTGATCTTACGCCTTCTCCATTGCTGTGCGCCTGGGTCTTACCTCCGCACCCTAACAGTAAGATCTGGCCAACTTGAACCCAGCCAGCATGGAAGGCATGCCCCCCCCCCCCTGGTGGACCGCTCCAGGCCCAGTCAGGGTTCTGGCGGAACACACCCGTCTGCTCACGGGAGCATCCGAGGCAGTCGCAGCCATCCGCCAGGAGCTCATGGGTCTCTCTGCCATCCAGCAGGCCCAAGCCGAGCAGCTGTCGGCCCTTGCTACCCTGGTCAACACCCTCACCCACCAGGTCAGCGCCCTCACCAGCCAGGTCTCCGCGCCCCCCAGCCCGGTCTCGCGGCAGCTTGCTGCCCCGCCACCCGATCGGGAACCCACCTCGCGCCTGGCTCTCTACGATGGGACATTCGCCCCTCTGCCGGGAAGTTCCTCATGCAGTGTGAGTACGTGGTTTGGAAACTTGAGGGCTCTGCTGCCTACATGCAGGACTACCCGGTGTTTGTGGTGGAGTTCAGGGGCCGTGTTCGACCACGACGTCCACGGCCAAGACGCGGCGGCCGCTCTCTCCGCTCTCCAGCAGGGCTTTAGCTCGGTGGTGGACTATACCACAGAGTTCCGCAGCCCGTTGCGCCTGGAACGAGCCCGCGCTGTAAATCGCGTTCCGACGGGGTCTGGGTGAGGCCATGAAGGATGCTCTATCCAGGAGGGAGAGTCCTACCACCCTGAAACAGCTTATTTCCCTGTCCATCACCCTCGACGAGCGTTACAGGGAACGCAAGCGTGAGAGGGCGCACCAGCAGCAGGTCTCCACCAAGCCGTCTTCCTCTCCTTCGCCCAGTCTGGTCCGTCCCGTCCCAGTCGTCTCCAGACCCCAGACCCCCACTGGTGAGGAGCCCATGCAACTGGGGCGGGCTCGTCTCACCCCCACCGAGCACGAGCACCGGAGACTGCACGGTCTCTGCATGTACTGCGCCAGCTCCGCGCACACCGTCACCTCCTGTCCTGCCGCGTCACCCCCTCTGGAGAGGCCTCTCTCAGCTTTTGCTCTGGACGGCCACCCCATGGGTCCCGTCACCCACCGGACCCAGCCCCTCACTCTCACGGTCTCAGGGAACCACGTGGAGAGCATCCGCCCCTACGTCATTCACTCCCCCGACACCCCGTTCATTCTGGGCCTGGCTGGAGCTTCACACCCCACACGTCTGCTGGAGCTCGGGGCGCATACTCAGTTGGAGCACCACCTGCCAAGCCCACCACCCCCTCTGCTGAGTCGTGCTAACCTGCAGAGCCCTCACCCTGCTCCACCTACAACCCTCTACAGCTCCCGCGAGCACATTGACGTTATTATTTAGTGGCAACTATTTTTGTGGCAACCCCTTTGTGTTACTTTATTGAACCGCCCCTCTGGGCTTGAACCTGATCTTACGCCTCCTCCATTGCTGTGCGCCTGGGTCTTACCTCCACACCCTAACACTACCCCTGCTAGCACTAATGCTCGCGGGAAGAAAGAGGCGCGAGTTTGAGTACCGTGATGAGGAAGTAACACACTTTACCAGAGCCAAGGCCAGCGTGGTTACATGTATTTGTATGTGTGTGTGAATTTATTTGATGAATATATGTATTACCTCATTGGTCACATCTGAGTCAAGGCAATGTATATTCATAATATTTGTCCACATGGTCGCCTCAGGATTGTTCTTTATTTGAACACACGTGGCGCGGTTTTTCATTTCAGGGATCTGTGGTCTTGCCCTTGAGACTGAGGTGTGTGTGTGTGTGTGTGTGTGTGTGTGTGTGTGTGTGTGTCCAGGTGATGATGAATGAGGGACCCTCGTCAGGGCAGCGGCATGGTAAGATGCGGGTGATGAGATTTACACCGAGTGAAAGTCAAAGGAGAGAAATCAATTAAGTCAAACATTCAGACACAAATCATGTCAGCCATCACAGTGGGCATCCCTGGAGCCGCTCCCGGTACCATGGGAGGCAAAAATTCATTGTTTTTATCGCCTCTTTCTTCTTCTTCTATTTTTAAATGATACCTGCTTCCACTCTGAGTTTCACTTTTGCCATTCATTTGTGCCCACGGTAGCATCAACGCTAGGCTACGTGTCAACGCTCAACCCCACAGGAAAACATGACGCAGACATCGAAATAGCGTAATGTGTTCACAGCTTTAAAAAGATACTGCCTTTCAATTTCAACCCAGGACTGTGTTTTGTTGATAAACCTTTTTTTTTTTTAAGCCTTAGCTGCCACTAATGCTGGTGGGACAATTTAGTTGTATCCCATCTCTGTAGCCTACATTCTGGGAACCCCAACACAACAATAGCCACTCTCATGCCCACTCTTTAAATTGCAGACCATAATACGTGATTGATGGAGCGCAAGAGTGAAGCTCTGATGGAAAGTGACTGAGATAGACGCTTGCGATTGGAGGACGATTTACGATTGACGTCCCAAATCCTGAAAGAGTTCATGACAATCTCGTAATGAAACAACAACGCCATCCATTGTTGTAATCTCAGTCCAAATGGAACTTCCATAGCATGCTTCTCATTGATATTCCAGACCAGGCGACGACTAGCAAGTACGTTGTTGATGGAATACATTAGTGGTATACATCCCCAACGTCGGAAAGCCGTTCATTTTAGGGGAAAGGTTCCTCCTCCATTGGGCTTAAATTTGAGTATCAAAACACACTACACCAGGGGCTTGGGTATAGCAGTTGTCTGGCAACTGGAATAATGAATGGCATTTATATAGCTTATAGCTTATATAGCGCTTTTCACGACAACCAAAGCACTTTTCTGTAGTGTGTGTGTGTGTGGGGTATGACACCTCATCCACCACCAGTGTATAGCACCACCTGGGTGATGTACAGCAGCCAGTACGCACACCAAGCACCGGCTATCACAGTGGAGAGGTTCAGGAATGATACGAGCCAATCACAGACCAGGGGATGATTAGGTGGCCATGTTGGAGGATGATGCTGGCACCCCTACTCTTGCAATGAGCACCACAGGATCTTTAATGATCACAGGAAGTCAGGACCTTGGTTTAACATCTCATCCGAAAGACTGAGCCCTTTGATAGGACAGAGTCCCCGTCTCTGTCCTGGGGCATATTTTGTAGGCCAGAGGGATGAGCTCCCTCTACTGGCCCTCCAACACATCTACCAGCTCCAACTGGTCTTCCATCCAAGGATGGCAAGGGCCTGCCCTGCTTAGCTTCCATAGAAAGGCAGGTAGCCATGGTGCTGGCTGCAAGGTCGCAGGGTCAAACCCCCGGCTCCTTCTAGCCAAGTGTTGAGGTGTCCCTGAGTAAGACACCTAACCCTACCTGCTCCCGACGAGCTGGCTGTTGCCTTGCATGGTTGACACCGCCACGGGTGTATGAATGGGTGAATGAATGGGTGAATGTGAGGCAATATTCTAAAGCGCTTTGGATCAAAACGATATATGAATGCAATACATTAACCATTGCTATACATGAAAGAAAGTATTCCCTTCAGTACATGAATGAATATATGACGTATTCAGGGATAAACTAAGGCTGTAATGTCTTTTGGAAAGACGTTCTACTGGATGATTGCTCATCGACTGACCAATGAAAACAACACTATGAGTGTCATTATCACTTGATCATTTCCAGCAGATAAACATTGGCTGTTTTAGTGCGGTCAGCTGTTTGTAGGGTCATAACATAAGTGGTCAGATACATCTGGTCATGGAGTAAATCCCATGAATGAATGAATGAAATGTATCTACATCCACTTTGCACCTGCAGCTCGGCTCACTACGGTACTCCATCCATCCATCCATCCATCCATTCTCTTCCGCTTATCCAGGGCCGGGTCGCGGTGGCAGCAGGCTAGGCAGGGCCCCCCAGACTTCCCTGTCCCCAGCCTTCCTTCTCACTGCGGTACTTGGTCCACTAAATCTCTTTGCATGAAGATCCAGTTTAAAGGGTTTCTGCCTTGGTGATGTGATTACTGGTAACCTTTGTTATATGGTTGTCTGACTACCACATTAGATGGTAACTGTGGTTTACTGTGGTTATTGGTTCTTAAACCAGAAACAAAATAGTGTAACTGCTACTTCTCGGGAAATAACATCAGATCATATTGCATTTTGTCCATGGATATAACGTAGCTCATATCATAAGAGGAAAAAGATATGAAGAAACTTAAGTGGGAAATCTGCTTAGCTTTCATTCCCACAATGCAACACTCACCATGTCCAAGCCCCTTTCTACTTTGTTCATTACATTCCTTTCACTGAATTGATGACATTTCATTTCACCCCCATTTCTGGGGATTTATTTGGAGAGTTGCTCGGTAGAAACACACAACCTGCATCCAGTTGGCTTGGTGAGTTCGGCCAGTATCGACGCGGTGGGAGGTCTCCGGTGGTCCGGGAGCACCGAGAGTCAGCCAAAGAGGAGGATTGATAACAGGGGAGCTAAAGGGCTATCGGTGGCCATTAATACAACACTGTGTTGCACCGTTGTGGTTCGATGAAATCTATCAGCCCCCCTCGACAGACAGAATTACCCCCTTGTCTCCCAAACTGCGGTCTGTAGCGGTCTGTAGGTAATGTAATTATTGGCGTCTGATTGCAGAAGGTACGGTGGAGGAGACAGGGACGAGTGGAGCAGCAACCTCACGGCCGGCAGTCTCCATCACAGTAGTAATAACTGAAGGAGAGTAATACCCAAAATAAATGACTCTGACTCAAATATATTCATTACACACGCACACACACACACACACACACACACACACACACACTTGTAATCCAGTGCATCAGTGACTGACTGTGTGCGGTACTTTTGAGGAACATATTAATAATTCCAGCTGTTATCTTATGGTCCAGTGATGTGGGATCAGATATGATTTTATTTTATTTCTACATGTGTTTTTTCTTCCACTTTAGTTCTCTCACATCCGGATGTCTTACCATAACCACATGAAGAAAAAAAAGCTAAAAACCCTTTTGGTAAATGTTGCAACCTCCCTTCACCCCTCATTTGGTTTTCATTACTAAAAGTCAAACTCAAACGGAGCCGCGCGCTAAATAAACCCTCTTTTCCCCCCCCCGTCGTAAAGTACCCCCGGATAATTAAAAACACATTACACACAAACACATAAACACACTTAATGCCGCACTCAAAATGTAAATTGGGCCACAAATAATGTAAATAGTGTGTGTGTGTGTGTGTGTGTGTGTGTGCCCCCCTCCCCCCCCGCCCCTCCCCCCGCATGGCAGGGCTTAATTAGAAGTGAATGGTTGTTTTAGCGTGGGCTTGTCTGTGGATTGATGTGAGGCAACAGAATACAAGATAAAAGGGAAATCTAGAGTAGAATACTTACTCTCTGCTGCCCTTGGGGGGGTTGTGATGGAGGCATGTGCTGTGTGTGTGTGTGTGTGTGTGTGTGTGTGTGTGTGTGTGTGTGTGTGTGTGTGTGTGTGTGTGTGTGTGTGTGTGTGTGTGTGTGTGTGTGTGTCTCAGCCTCCACGACATCATGTTGCTATAAATGATGGAGAGCAGGTAGGAGTCCGCGCTGCAGTGTACCACCACTCACAGCAACTCATCATCTTGACATCATTATTATCATTATTATGCTTTCATCTGTTTTTGTCTTTACCCGCAGCGCTCAGGTCAGAATACGTGCACACACACACACACACACACACACACACACACACACACACACGCACGCACACACACACATTGGCACATACATGTGTAAGCCCGCTGTCTGCTATGTGCCTTGCCTCCGAATCTTGATTCTTGGCGTGTC
>PIJE02000668.1:169559-186769 GCA_002895965.2 Coryphaenoides rupestris | reverse complement strand
TCTCTTGTTAAGGAGGTTGGGGGTTATGTAGAGTCCAGGTGAACTCTGAACAGGTGGGTCTTGAGTCTCTTGTTAAGGAGGGGGGTTATGTAGAGTCCAGGTGAACTCTGAACAGGTGGGTCTTGAGTCTCTTGTTAAGGAGGGGGGTTATGTAGAGTCCAGGTGAACTCTGAACAGGTGGGTCTTGAGTCTCTTGTTAAGGAGGGGGGTTATGTAGAGTCCAGGTGAACTCTGAACAGGTGGGCCTTGAGTCTCTTGTGGAAGCTGGTGAGCGACTCTGCCGTCCTGATGTCAGCTGGAGAATTTCGGTAAGTTGAACACGAGGTGCGGTGCTGCGTTCTGGATCCGTTGCAAGGGTTTGATTGCGGAGGCCGGGAGTCCAGCCAGGAGAGGGTTGCAGTAGTCGAGGCGAGTGATGACGAGCACTTGGATGAAGATCTGTGATGCTACACGTGTAAGAAAGGGCCGGAGCCTGTGGATGTTGTACAGAGCAATTCTACAAGATCGGGCCACAGAGGTGATGTTGGCATTGCAGCACAGCCGGTCATCCAGTACCACACCAAGGTTCCTTGCAGTCGGTGAAGGGGAGACTTCGATATCCTCAATGGTGACAAGTAGGTCCATCTGAGGGCAGTGTTTCCCCGAGAGAAGTCTTGTCTAAGCTTTGGTTAAGCTTAATGTGATTGCCAGTGATCAGTGGATTTTTTTCTTCCTCATCATCCTCCAAATGTCCTTCCTGTCCTACTTTTTGTTGTGGCTCTACCAGACAGCAATGCCGCTGAAGTTGAACATATTTAAACATGTTTCATGTACTTACGTATGTATTCGGATAGAAAACGGCAGAAAAGCATGAGGCACATCACAATAAATTAACTCAACACAGGCAGACTGTACCTTAGGAAATCAATGGTAAAGTGGCCGTTGCATTTAAAAAAAATACTGCTCTGTGTGATCGGCCCAAACAGGGAATTCTATAGTCACAGATCAGATCAGACTGCAACCAGTTGAGACGAAGAGATCCTGTTAAAGGTGAAACTATCATTTGATCGGGTTGAACAATGGACAGCGGCAGTCAGTGAGGGATGGTGAGAAAAATGTATTCGTCAGGACTGCTGCTTCATGGAGGCTTCCCATCTTCAGGTCTTAGGGAACTTGTCAGTCTCATTGTTCTGAGGCCTGTTCATCATCGTCCTCACTGTGTCAGTGTTGCTGGAGGCAGGTAGCTTTGGCATTTGATGCTAGCGATTGCCTGAAGCTCTTTGCCAGAAGCGCAGTGCTCCCATAGGTTGACTGTTAATCCTTGAACCGAGGACGGAGTGCTGTTGTTGTTGTTGTTGTTGTTGTTGTTGTCGGTCCCTGGTGTTCTTTGCGGAAATCCTATCTACTCACTATGTACTTGATAACACACCATGTGCTTTCTGTCATTTCATGGAGGAGCTTGACTCCAATTCGAAATACACAACGCTTGTTTTTCAAGTGCTATCCCACGAAGCCACACGGTCAAGGGTCCTCCGTGTATCCCTGTCTGTCCACACAGAGCTCTGCACGTATGAGAAGGTAGCACAGTCCACGTCTCTGCTTACAAACTATTTGCCGACATGTCAGTGAACATCTTCTGTGTGAATACCAGATACCAACATCAAATCACCATCTTAATGACAAAAAGTCAAATAAACAACAACATCCTGTAGTTTGAACAACCAGGTTTCAGTTCATGCCGATTTGAAAGAAAAACCAAAATCTGGAAGCTGTGAAATGAAATAGCATTCACATTACTAGCAAGTCCTTCATGATTTGGTTGTGGTTGTATTCATTTCAGAAGACCATCACCATTCTTCCGTTGGGTTGTCTAGTATGTTTTCTCTATGAGGTTTTGCATATTAAGTTTGACAGAGGTAACGATTTGAACCGGAGGTTTCAGATGATGATTGCTGTTGGGCTATGGCAGTGCTGTAATACATTATATACTGTATATTATACACATTATACAGACTTTGCTGACTTCAATGTACAGTATATAGAGCTATAGATAGATAGATATATGTGTGTGATGGAGAGAGAGCGAGAGAGAGAGAGAGAGAGAGAGAGAGAGAGAGAGAGAGAGATGGTTACTTAATAATGTTCTTAAAATAAGTAGGCATACCCTCTTTCTCTATTATTAACTGACTAAACCGAGAAGCAGCTACACAATTTCTTCACTAACAGCAATCTCTGGCTACTAGAACAAAAATAAAAAAGATGTGCAAGAGAGATTAGG
The DNA here is from genome assembly GCA_002895965.2 of Coryphaenoides rupestris. Taxonomy (NCBI): domain Eukaryota; kingdom Metazoa; phylum Chordata; class Actinopteri; order Gadiformes; family Macrouridae; genus Coryphaenoides; species Coryphaenoides rupestris. The sequence continues at coordinate 184,512 of PIJE02000668.1, read as the reverse complement.
GCCAGCAGCCACAAATTAAGGTTTTAATGGGTTTTCATGATTGCTTGCTCTTGCTTAAGAAGTGACATTAACGTTTGGAAGAACATTAGTCTGCTCACGTAGCCTCGTGACTCCATCCAGATACTCAAGTTTGTGTTCCGGAATGAATATCTGTGTCTCGCCTTTACTGGGCAGCCATTGATTTCCACATATGGTGTTATGTTGTTCCAAAAACAGCAGCCAATCAGATTGAACAACTAAGTGAGTTCAGCGCTTGCCGAATATATTTATTTATATCTTTTACCTATCTCGGATAAAACTGTTTTGATTATTGTCGATTGGTCCCATCATTTTCCGATCTTCAGAAAAGGCTTTCAACCGGCAGAAGTCCAGACTGATCTGCAGAGAGAAAGAGTATTCCTCTGTCTCTCTCTCTCTCTTTGTCTCTCTCTCTCTTTGTCTCTCTCTCTCTCTCTTTGTCTCTCTCTCTCTCATTCTATGTCATGGTCTCTCTGGTCATGCAGTGTGTGATGTTCTCCAGTGTTACAGTGCTGTGGGTCTACAGACCAGAAACGTTACCTGTTTTCTTTTTGGTTGTTGTTTTTAGACCAAGCTGTCAACATGTCCAATGTGCTATAGAGCGTACTCACCATGTGACTCGGGAGTCCATTCATTTCATTGTACAGCTGAACAACTGTAGTCCGCACAACGCAAAAAACATTGAGATTTGGACCATGTAGTGATATTTGATTTTGATTTGATTTTATATTTGAGTTGATTTTTTTTACATTTCTTGCATCATAAAAGGGAATTACAGTCTTTTCCTTTTTTTTTTTGGTCGTATTGTTTGGGGAGTTGATTTTCAATCATCAGATCAAACACAAAATTCTGTTGCCACGGATACGTTTGCGAGAGAAGTGAGCATTTCGTAGTCAAATCACAGACGTGTGTGACACAGGGCTACTTTGTATTCCCGCTGAGTTAAGTCACTATACAATACACAACAAAGTCATCTCCATACTGTATAACTTCCTTTAAAGTGTCCCTCTCTTCCTGTCCTCATTTTTATCTCCCCTGTCATTTTCTGTCAGCTCTGTTATCTTCCACAGTTATTCATTATGAATTAACCCGTTTCACCCCTGTACCCCACATCGCTGACGGAATGCACAAGTTGTCATTGTTGTTGTTTAGCGGCATTTATGAGACAGCTACTGCGACCCGTCTCCTACCAGTTTCTTGCTACCTGACTTGTTTACATACCTCCCTCCTGCCCCTTTCCCAGTAAAGTGAAGTTATTTTCTCCACAACTGGCCCTACTTTCTGTGGCTACACCTCAAACGTACGGGAAAAAAGAACGCAGGACAAAGGAGGCGAGTGTCAATGCGCGTGAGATGAAAAAGACTTGAGATGAAATGCCTTCGAAGTCCGCAGAACCGCCACCCAAACCCAGCAGCGCCAGATAGAATCTTCACTGAAGAAAAGCATTCATGACAGCACCAATTTAAACTATAACTGTTCTGTCTGTATATGTTATATACAAATAAAGTATACCAAATATACAAAATGTCTCTCAAAATATGTCTCTTAAATCATAGGACATATCAGCCACACTCTAAATACAATAACTGTGTCTGAGATGCATCAGTATGCACTAGAGACCTCAACAGCTTAATTCATTATTATTTGTTTGTTCAATTAAAAACTGAAGGAAGTTTTCTATAGAAACACACCAGAATGATTTTACCTTGATATTTACACATTTATAGTGACATTGAAGAGTGAGAATTTTGTATAAGCTTGTAAGATAAGATAAGATAAGATAGAACTTTATTAATCCCGAAGGAAATTCTTGTGCCAGGTTGCACAGCAATACAGTAAAACAATAGAGAAATAAACAGAATAATACAAATAAAAATAAACTAACAGATTTACAAATGTACAGTCCTAGTAGAATAAAAATATAGGTGAAATATAAAATGATACAGGCAAGATAAGGTATTCAGTCTGCGAAAACAATTTGGCATAATTGAAGTGTAATACAACTGTGATGATAATAATAATAATAATGGTAAGAGGACGTATTAAGAATATTGCACATAATGTTGAAAGGTAATGTAGAAGAGGTATTGCACATGATATTAAGAATATTGCACACGATGATGAGAGGAGATGAGAGGTAGTATTGCAGGTAATATTTAGAGATAACATATTCGTAATATTAATATAATAATATAGCACATATACGCATATGGCTTATACACCACGACGTCACATCACAATGACCATGGAAGCGTTAGGACAGGGAGGTCTGAGGGCAACGAGCCCAGGAGCAGATGACATCCGTGGAGTTGAGGATCTGCACGCTCAAAGGATTGCGGATGAGCAGGTATCTAGAGCAGCACGTTACCTTTGATAGGTTTCTGACATCAAGAACACCGCGGCCAATCAATCAAACACCTCATCGTGTTGATGATCTATCGCCTGACAAGCCGGAATTCGAGGAGTGAGCTTGGACCAATCACATCAAGTGCTGGAGCTGAGCCTGCCGGCCACGTGACGTGACCCCCGCCGCCTGATGCTTGAGATTCTCCACTTTGACACGAGCAGACATTCCTCCACTGAGCGGCGCTCCCGTCGCAGGTCAACCCACTTAGCGTGTCTTCCATTAATGCCGGGACAAAACACTGCCGTTGTCAAGCTGTTGTTGACAATGGCTCCGATTCCCATCTCTTTCAAATCATTTGCGAATTTTCCACCCTGACAAGCAGTCGAAAAACATTTTACACAAATGCCCCCGGAATGGACACAGGGTCTCTAGGGGAGAATTACCTCGACATCTCTGACGCTATCACCTAATGAGCTGTCTTATGCGTTTGGGCTGCTTAATAATAATCTTGAACTTGATATGACCACCTTGATTAACCTCGACGGCGTGTCTTCTCAATATCGCCCAAACAACGTAGCTTGTTTTTACTTCACCCCTCTCTTAAAACCATTATGTTGGCATGGCTACGCATTGTTTGTCTCTCATGATTGGCTCGGGAAAATAAAATCCCCCTCCCCCACACAAATGGGTTATAGTGGAGGCAACGTCAGACTGAAGGAAAAGAAAATGAAGTGTAACGAGTTGACTGATCTGATATGATGTCTGATATCAGGCTACAGGGTTGGGGTTAGTGACCGATGAAAGGGTGAAGAACACCGTTTCGTCTATAGCCGAAAAATACCAATGTTCGACACAACAATGATCAGAAGAAGTGTGTTCAAAAGCCTTTTGGATGAATTTAATAAAGCATGATGTGATGACGCTGGCCGTCGACGAGACCAGGACAGACGTCAGCTGTGCATATATGTACGGTTCTCTTATGATGGGATGAGTGTTTTTGATGAGCGTCATCTCATCAGTATATAGTGAGTAACCACTGAGCAGTTACTTGTTGCTTGATGTATTTACAGTATGTATCAGACTATTTCTGTTGAATTGTAGTAACATGATCACTTGCTGCTAGGTTGATTTATGGCTGAGGCCATTTATTTTGATTGTTCATTTGAATAATATGAATCAAATGAATAACCTGAGTTGCCTACCTGAAGCAGATTTGTACATGTTCAACGTTAAAAGGTTCAATGTCTTTCAATCTGCCTCAATAATGACATCAGTTTTGAATGCATCTGTTGAGGTGAAGTGATTTATTGAAAATAATAACCAATGAAGAATAGTGCTGGTCTATGTAGAAATGTATCAACTGACTGCCCTATTTTGTATGTAAATGGATTGGAATTTTATAGCACTTTTATCCAAAGAGCTTTACATTGCCTGAGCCGCCTCACTGCTGCCCGTATGCTAACAAATTGTGAATAAAGACTCATTATGCACACTATTAAGGGGGGAAAATACTTAAAATACTTCAATAAAAGTTTTCAATTAATCTGGCCCTGAGCTGTTGAATAGCCTTGGTGTAGACAAAAATACAAAGTAGATTTTATTTATTTCTTGTTCTGCATCATCTCTTCCTACTTTGAATAAAATCTTCAAAATAATAATAAATGCTTTTTCTTGACAAGCCATTACATGGATTATCTCTTTGCATGCTGCACAAATAATGACTCACAAATGTGGTCTGATACTTATTTATTGTATTTTTTGGAGCAGAATGAAAAAGAATAACATATCACAGATGAGCTAGTCTATATATAGACGAGCTAACATACCGTAGATACAGGAAGGAAGAAAAGGAGTCCAGATCGTTGACTGTTGATGATAAACACAGGTCAGTGTTGCATGTGGCCTCATGCTGTGGCAATCTCCTTGTGCTTTTGGCAGTGATTACATATCTGACGCTAATTATTGCATCTCAAAGACGCCCACGTTGCTGGCAAAGAATGTTAACACAAAAACTTGGGCCACATCTCATGCAGTGACAAACATTCACAACAAGTTCTCAATGTCATGCATATTGTGGAAGCCAAGAATGATTAGGCCTCTGTTATATTACATTTGCGCAATTCTAGTTATTTTAGAGTTGGCAACATTTCACACTCAGACATTTGCATACCGTCGCAGTTGCATCACTGCTTTGTTCCTATGTCTTTGTGTTTGGTGACAAATGGTTTCATATGTTTCATATATGGTCACATTGTTAAATATTTCAGATCGGAATAAGTCAGATTTTAGATCAGTCATGTGGCACCTGGCGTGAATGTCTACACTTTGGAACTCTTTACAACAGAGCCATGTGGATATTATGCTAGATGTTGAACACAAGCACATTACCACTCCATGCTCAGGCTACAGTATGGAGAGCCAACTCACACAGACCTCTGCTGAGTGTAATATCTGACTGCAACAGCTCCTGGGGGGTTGGGGCAGGGACCTGAGTGAACCCTATGTTGGGCGGGGGGTCATCAGACCCTCCTGGTTCGGCTCCACGGCATCCCCTTCAGCGGCTAACAACCTTCGCCACAGAATAGTGCTCTGGAGGTCTGCGATGTAGGCGCAATCCTTCCACCTCCAGCTTCTACCAGTGGCGCAACGAGTCAGTACCGGGCCCCCCGATGCAAGATGGTCCAGGCCCCCCCGCCACCCACTGAATAAATGCTAGTTTGATCGCTGTCTTCACTTCCGTGTTCCCGCCCCTTGCCACTAGATGTCCTTGTTGTGCTTCTCTTGCTATTTTATGACTTTTTGTTTATGACTTTATGTCTGCCACGCCCCTCAGATTTCCAATCAGTGTGTGCAGGCCCTACAAGGTTGCAGGTCCCAATGCTGCAGCATGACCTACATATACGCTCGTGATACGCCACTGGCAGCTGCCGGCTGCACCTCCTGGACTTTTTGTTGACGCCTTGCAGAACCTGGCATCTGGCAAGAGAAAGGAGTTGACACTTAATGAAACAAACGTTCAAATTACCTTACATTGGACAGAAGTACGCATTTCCAAGCACATATTCCAGGTTGTTTTTTGTCAGACGGGTTTTTTGTCATGAGCATTTGATTTTATCGATCGGTGTCAAATCGATCGTTGGTCTTCAACAGCAAAATATGACAAAAAAAGTGCTTCTAAAAAAACTGGCCGATCCTAGCCTTAAGGAATGACATAATTTTCAAAGAGCGGATGACTACGCTGCTGATGTGTTGAGCAGGGATTAGGAACCAGCTGTCTCGGGGATATCCTTCATATCAACAACCACTGCTGCTGTTACGGCACCGCCCTCCATCTGCAAGTCTACTGCCTACAAGTAGTATCATCTCTCTCTCTCTCTCTCTCTCTCTCTCTACCTCTCTCTCTCCCTCCAACAAACCCTCATGTTTCCATCTTCTGGCTGATCACACAACCATATGGCCACAGAGAACAAACATGTTCGTCTCAGGAGCCTGAAGGTTGTGATTGGCCCAGGTCATCAACAATCTACCTCGCCTTTCACTCAGCTGTCCTATTTGCATATTGTTGCTTTCCTCGTGCTCGGCAACTACTGCTGGAGCTGGAAGCTTGAGGGATCAAAGCTGAGCTCGATCATTTGGGAAAACATATTGCAGACAGAGGGGCTGTTGCTTGTCCTTGTAAAAAAAAAGATCTGCTCTCCTCTATAACAGACACTGAAACTTAATAGGCAGCACCTCTACATCACCATGGATTGACTACTCATGACTCACTCATTTTCTATTTTCTAGCAATTCAATTAAACTCAAACTATTTGGCTTCCAGTGCTACCATTATGCGTGTCCATTATGGCATCGATTTCCCGACTAACCATCCGTGGAAGGAGGGATCCCCCACTCTGTGTTCCTTGGGGGAAATGTGAGTGTCATGGCCTGTGAAGGCTAGTTTTGAGAGGTACCATCAGGGCTGTACAAATAAAATGGACTTGCAATTAAAATAGTCTAAGCATAGGGAGCCTTGGTGGCTCAAGCAACCAAGACACTTTATCGCCTTATATAATCAAAGCATGGTTACAAGAAATCCACAATAGAAGCCAAAAAGATGAGCCATTGTTGTCAGCCAACATAGTCCATATGGAAAGCGTTCGTTGTCAAAGTGGTCGATACCCCCTTGTAGATATGAAGCAAGGAGCTAGGACTTTATGAACAGCACATCGAGACATTCAGAACTGCATGGAAGCATAAACCTAAGCCTGAAAGACCTGCTGGGTCTAAGAAGGACAATTCAAAGCTTCACGGCTTGATTGAAGCAGGACAGGACAACCTGAACCATTAAAGTGACAAATCAAATGATTGTGGAGAGTAATGGTCTTTTTTGCTTTTGTCATGGTAATTCCTCTCACAGCAGAGAAAGAGAGACAAAGACGACACTCCTAAGTCCACATATCGATAATTCAAATGTCAACACAATATATGAAATGCATATGATCTCCGATAGCGATGAGAAGGCCTACCTAGAGGAAGTTGCTAACCTGTCACTATGGTGCCAAGACAACAGCCTCATGCTGAATGTCTCCAAAACTAAGGAGGACACAGGAGGACACAACAACACCAGAGGACCTACACACCACTGAGGATTAATGGGTCTGCTGTGGAGAGGGTGGGCAGCTTCAGGTACCTGGGAGTCCACATCGCAGAGGATCTGACTTGGACCACACACATTGACACTCCGGTGAGGAAGGCGAAGCAGGCACCGTCTGCCATCTCAGGCCAGCTGAGGAAGATTCCGAGTTCTCCCGGTGGAGGGCGGAAGTAGCTCAGGAGGTAGAGGGGTAGGACCTGTACTCTAGGAGGTGTCGGAACCGGGCACCTGTGCGAGGATCAAGTGAAGGATCCTCACCACCCCAACAATGACAAACTGTTCCAACAACAAACTGTCCAACTATGCTGTCAGGCAAGCGCCTCCGCAGTCACGCTGCTAGAACAGAGAGACTAAAATGGAGTTTCTTTCCGCAGGCCATCAGGACCCCTCTACTGCCTCTCCATGCACACACTCACACACATACATAATATAGTGTGTTCTCGACTATTTATTGTCTATTTGTTATGATAAAAAAAATGTTATGTTGTGAATATACAGTATATCGTTATATTAAATGACTCTTATCGTGTGAAGAAGAACATGGCCATATCGCCCAGCCCTAACTGACAAGTATCAATATTATCAGAATGTTCGTGGTCGTGGGATGTGATGTGTGTGGAGACACAATGGTGGTCCATCCCGGTTGAGTTGCACAACAAGTGAAGTATCCACGTGTGCCAGCCAGGAAAGCAGGGACCAGAATAAAACGATTTCTAGGAAAAATGTCCAACAACACACACACTGCATTGATAGGAGCAATTTTGATTTGAATGTTGGCGGAGAGAGAGGCTTTTACACAATGCTAATCACTTTGCATGGAGGCTCAGGGTGAGCTCCTGCTGTGCTCTCATTGGCTCCTGGTCCCTGGTCTCACAAGCAGGTTCAGGGATCCATCAGTCAAATGACATTTAGCACATTAACCTAATGGCAGTTCAATTTATATTTACAATTGTAGGCTATATTATAATTGGCAGTTGTCAACTGTCAATTATGGTCTTAGTGGCAGTGTTGGTGCATCAAGTGTATGAAGAACATTTTAGCCAGAATCTTGATGAATAATTTAAAGCCTATTGGTAGTGTGAGAGTACAATAGCAACTCAGACTGCTAATACCCATATTTGTCTGATGGCTCCTGGCAGAACATCATGCCAGCATGTTAGTGTGTTCTGTGTGCCCCATACTGCATGAGACAGGGACATGCATGCTTCTTAATGTGTCCCATAAATGTGCTTGAAAGGATGTATGGAGACCTTAATATGTCCCCGTATAGCACGCCTAAATAAATGCAGAGGCTCTCTCTCTCTCTCACACACACACACACACACACACACATTCCTAAATAAATGCAGAGGCTCACGCTCACATGCATACGCACACTTTTTACTGTACTTACTAGATACAATTACGAATTGCTTAGAGTTGTTTAGACTTTGTTTAGAATAATACTGCAGGAGTGAATGGGGAGTAAGCATTCCACTGTACTTGTTACATATGGCAATAAAGAAATCTTAACACACACACACACACACACACACACACACACACACACACACACACTACACGCTACACCACTGTAGCCTGCAGCCCCATGCATCTAAATCAGCCATCTAAAAACAGTGGGCGAACAAGACTGAAACACGCGTCAAAAAAGAGGAGAAAACGAGGAGACAATGTCCCGACACCCTCTGAGGTTTGAGGCAGATGAGATCTGATGGTCCTGTCAATATGGCCGCCCCTGACCTTGGGAAGAGACGTGGCTTTGCCTTCGGCTCACCGGGAAAACGTGTGATCAGGGAGGACAGCCCCTGAGTGAACCCAGGAGCAGGAACAACACCACAGTTCTCCTCGTACTTAACCAACTTTCCCCTGGACAACGTTGTAGGACATCCTTAACACTTCTCTTGTTTTATTGTTTTATTTAACGGGGAAATCCTTAATCCAAAGCGCTCGGGGGGGGGAAATGAGCAAAGCAAGGTGGCTGCCAACGTAGGAATACAGGGAGTTGTTTAGAAGACAACGTTAATAAAACACCTGGCTACACTATTATTCATTTGACAGATAGCGTATGAATTGTTATTATAAAGCTAGCTTCAGGTGAGAGCTTGTGGACGACGGCACCATGCAGGCCTAATGATGGAAACAGATGGGATTCAATAAAGATCCCAGTGGCAGAACACGCCACCAGGGGGCAGTGTGCAGTCTTGTGTGGCGTGTCTACAAATGGATTATTTGGAAGTCATTGGACACGTTGTTATCCATGCGATACAAAGCACTTGCATATATTTACCAGAGCTTTACTGATAGAATGTTGTTCATTGTGTATTATACTGGTAGTTGTGTTGTACTGGACAGTCTCTATGCTGTGTACCGTAGACCTGTAAACTGGACCCGCTGGCCTAATTAGTGGCGCAGCCCTGGTGGCGTTGTTGAAAGATAGAGAATGGATGATTTCTGAATCCTATTCCCAACAAAGAGGACAGAGCGTGGCGGCTCACTGCTCACATCACACCTTGAAGGGAAGAGCGGTAGAGAGCGGTAGACAGCGGTAGAGGCGGGTGCAGCACATCTTTCCATTCTTCATGTCTGCTTTTCATTTCACATTCAGAGTTATGGGGCCTTGATGTGGGCTCCCACTGCTGGACTGAAAGGATTCACAACTTCAATGGGCTTCATTATGCCATCATGCCTATAAAGCCCATTTCCAAACTCCATTTCTATCTGAGGTGCGGGGGTGGAATAACTTTCTATGAAGGGACTATAGATGTTAAGATTATACAGAACCACATCACCTCCTTTCTAACCAACAGCAAAGAAACTGCTTTCTTCATATTTGGGTGGCCCCCACCTGCTAAGAAGACCCTTTGAAAGAAGCTTCTAGCGTTTGAAAAATGTACAAAGTGATATACAACCACACCACCACATGCATAAAGCACAGAGTAAGACAATTATGGTCTATGGGTGGCTTGCGCTGTTGACAGAGAATATAAGAACACTCAAAAAACTACTTATTTCAGGATTAAAAAATTTTAAAAACCATTACACTGAGTGTTAAATTGTTTTGTTTCCTGTTTCAGGATTTTTTAAATGTATTAAGTCATTGTCTTTAGATGCTGGCTAACACTCGTAACTTGTACAGGGCTAAATTTGGCCCGGATCCTGCCGGAACATATTCCGGTGTTGGGACCGGCACCTATTTGATTGGATCCCACAACTCCTTTATCACCATCAAAATCTGTACATTTACACTTAATGCCATCTGATCTGTCATCGTTTTATTTCACTAGTTATTCAGAAATGGCTCAGTCTAATTTGCCTATTTTGGATGTACTCAATGTTGATGATGAATGGTGAAATAATAAGCAGGACAGAGCGCTGAGTCTGTGTGCAGTCTCTTTAAAAAGTAAGCAAAATTAGTTTTGACGGATCCACTGGGCGCCCCCCTGTGGATCCGTCAAAACAACATAACAGCATCTGTGAGTATGGCTAATAATACAAACTTGTGTCATTGTTGTGGGTGTGATATGTGCATGTAATATTTTGGCAGATCACTGTAAGCCCCACAGCGTGTCGGCGGTTGTGCTATGCGATGAAATCAGTGTGGTGATTTATAATTCCCATCATTGTGGGCAGTGTTTACTGGGCTCCATTGTCATGTCAGACGATGCGACAATATTTCCTATCAGTTCCCTGCACCGTCCAATTGTTTATCGTGCCATTCTTGTTTACTCTCAGCAGAGCAGCTCCGAGGTGTTGGCTGTGCACCAGGTTTTACTGTTCCCATAGGCAAGAGGATATTGAAATCATGATGCTGATGCGGGAAAATAAAGTCATTAGGTATTCACAGAGTATCTGTGGATACCTAACGTTATTGTGGGGATTCTTTATCATTATATGGTAAGCAGGGTTCAAAAACTGCGCCCATAGGGGGCACTGTCACTCGTGATCATTTAAAGTTAAACGCTCAGCCCTTTTCGTAAACTTTTGAACAGGATACTTTTTGTACAGTTTCTAAAGGCCAATTCAAACTTTCTGTGGGGGTCTGCATGACGTAAACCCGGTCATCCGCCCATGACAGCGCACTCAGACCTTTGACCCCACGGACTGGGCGGCGTGGTGTGGCGACTGCACATGCTCCAGATAACTAAATGGACCATCAAGTCAAATGCTACCTGCTAACCCACACACATTTTGTGTTTGTGCTCCCAAATGTTTAAATGTGGTTAAAGTACATTATAGTACAGGTATGAGTTGCGACGACGGCAGAAATATACTTCATTATCTTTCGGAATGCGCACGACTCGTCTTCTCTTCTACTCGACTCTGATGACGGTTGTCAAACAACGTTATGGTGCGTTAGCGCCACCGACTGGAATAGAGCATGAATCAGGAAACATGCATGCATGGACCACAGTTGTAGTACAAAGTAAGTACATAGGAAGCCTTTATAAACTACACAGGCTCGCCTGAAGAGCTTATTTAAAATGCCTGATTTCCGTCAAGTTAGCCATGTTTTTGTTTCCTGAACTTAATAACAAATATGTAAGTACTTAAACGAGTAAACAATTTACTCTCAATATACAGTATAACATATGGGCTATATAACTCCACATTGAGACAGCTTGGCTGCAGAATAAATCTGCACATTCAGATTAAACAGATGAAACAAAATACGCCCAATTATGTGCATAGCAATTAGCATCACCATCACAATGACTTGGCAGGTTTGTTGCCGTTCGTTAGCAGGAAGACAAGTGAGCAGTAGTATTTCTTCTGGTTCCTGACTGGTTCTGTCCGGCTGGTCTGGAAAGGGGTCGCTTGTGTCTGACAAAGCGAGGGTACTGAAGACGGGTGGGGGGGTTGTGGACGGGTCCTGTCATAACTCACTCTGGGTGGGCAGGTGGCACATGAGAAACATGGAGCTGTAAGCTCGGTTACTGGCTCAGCTCTCGCTCGGAGGCATTGCAAGTACTCTGATGTATGATTCGTGGTACTTGACATAATATACTGCTATTGTATATTTACTATAGATTGTCCAAAAGAAAATGGATTCTCATTTATTGAATTACGTTCACATTACCTCTGGAAGTACTGAGTATCATTTTTGATTAAAAGGCTTATAAATGTGTTTTTTCAACAGGTTACATTTGATTTTTAATGTGATTTACTTACTGCATTTAGGATGGAATGCTCTTTAATTCGGTGCTCATCAGAAGGTGAAAGTCATGATGGCAGATTCATTTACTTTGGGTACGGTCTGTGCTGTCCTATCAATTTAAATGCCTACACTCAGTAGCTCCTTTTAAGTGCACATATAAGCAACTCTAACACACACACACACACACACACACACACACGCACACACAAAGACACACACACACACACACACACACACACAGCATCTCTCTCGCTTTCTCTGTTTCTCTCTGTTGCTCTGTCACACACAGTGAAAGGTGGAGGAGAGAGAGGGAGAGAGGGAGAGAGAGAGACAGAGAGAGAGAGAGAGAGACAGAGAGAGAGAGAGAGATGTTAAGAGGAACACGACATAGTAAGCCCAGTAGGGCACTAAAGAGCGTAGGAAGTGGGCCAGTCCTGGGACTCTACTCCTGCATGTGGGCTCCTGTGTTTCAGTGTGTTTGAGTGGTTGCCTGTGTGTATGTACCTGTGTGTGCCTGTGTGTGTGTACCTGTGTGTGCCTGTGTGTGTGTACCTGTGTGTGCCTGTGTGTATGTACCTGTGTGTGAGTACTATGTGAGCAGCAGGGGCCGGGCGTGTGATGTGTACCATCGCTTCTCTGAGCCATAGGTACAGGACTGTGGACATGAGCAGAGCCACCTTCTTCGAGGTAGGTCCAGGAGGGAGACTGTATGTACTGACTGTATGTACTGACTGTATGTACTGACTGTATGTACTGACTGTATGTACCGCGTTAACATCCCAACACAACCAATGTAACAGAATGCTACATTGTGGTACGTGAATACAACAATATGTATACGAATAGATATTGTTTCCGGGATTAATGTTATTTCATGGCCTTGATACTGAGGATCACAAGTTTTCCATATTGTTATATTGTTTTAGATCACAACTAAAACAATATAACAATATGGAAAACAACAGAATGATAAAAATAAACTAACGGATTTACAAATTTACAGTTAAAATATACAAATATGGAGGCAAGGTAAGATATTCCGACGGCGAAACAATTTGGCATGATTGAAGTGAAATTATTATTAATAATAATTATTGGACATGACATTAAGAATATTGCACATGATGATGAGAGGAGATGAGAGGTATTAGTATTTATAGATGGTATTTATATTTACATTCAAGGTATTTTGACACTTTTGTCCAAAGCGACTTAAATTTGTCGAAAGAGTGAAACAACAATATATCGTATAAGTATTCTCACACAATACTACTGTCACAACTGTATTTACATACTCACAATACTAGGGTACAACCTGGGAGTTGTTTACCAAACCACGCTGTTCCTAACTGATGTGGATTTAACTATCTGGTTAAATCCATGGTTGTTGTTGTTTGCTGTTGTTCACACCAGCAGATGTGTGATGGAAGCTTCCAGCAGAATACTGTGGTCCTGCTGGCCTTACTGCAGGCCTTACTGCAGGCCTTACTGCAGGCCGTGCTGCTGCCTGCTGTTGTCGTGCTGTTCAGAACATGGCATCACATTAAGAATGCCATTTAAGTGCTTTCGGACAAAGCAGAAAATAACTGGTATGATTTGACAGTTGTTCCCTGTCAACCGTGGAAATCGTGATATTTGCCTTTAGAAAATAGCCACCTGTGATCTTAGGAGACAACTTGAAGGTGTACTTAAATAGCATTGCAAGTTAAATTTTTTTTTATCTTATTTGACTTATTGGGGGCAATCTCTCTCAGCCAACACGCAGCTTCATTACAGCCGCAAAGCACGTTTTTAGGTTTCTTCTACAACTTTCTGGCAGGCAGAAATGATGAGAAAAGTTAAAAAGAAATGAATAAAAGAATAATAATAATTGAATGTCCATGATTTATTCTTGACCTCTTACATTGTCGCTTCAACGGTAGCATTATTTCATAGCTGCTAGGGCTTTCATCGAGACCAATTAATAATCACTTAATAATAATTGAATAGCTACAATACGTGCAGACTCAACATACTAAACAAAGTCATGTGATGCAGGGTCATTTATGAGGCGTGCGTTGGCATGTGTACCACGCCAGTGCCCCGCCGGCCATGCATCTGTCCTCCTGCAAACAGACATTATTGATTAGGATATCGCTGTGTTGGTGTTTTAGCGCGTCTGGTGCCTGGTCCCCCGGCAGCATGTGTGTTGAACATACGAATAGACACACACTTATTCACCAGCCACCGAGCGTCAGCTGGAGCCGTCAAGTCACTGAACATTCTGGGTGATGTCAGGAAGTCCCCCCCCCCGCGCGCCCTCGCCCCCTCCCATTGGCCGCAGCATTACAAGCCCCTGACGTATTGATAGATGGATTGATTCTCTCCTTCCTCATGTCATCTCATTAAACCGTTTCCTTCACAAAGCTCAGGACCCGTAGCCTAGAAATCCAGACCTACATCTAGAAAGCTGTAGGTCTGGTAATGAGCAATGAAAATGGCCCCAACTCGAGGGGCGGCACCAAGATCTTTACATGTGTCGCTTCCAACGGTAGCATTATTTCATAGCTGCTAGGCGCTTTCATCGAGACCAATTAATAATCACTTAATAATAATGAATAGCTACAATACATGCAGACTCAACATACTAAACAAAGTCATGTGATCAGGGTCATTATCTAGGCGTGCGTTGGCATGTGTACCACGCCAGTGGCCGCCGGCCATGCAGTTCTGTCCTCCTGCACAAACAGACATTATTGATTAGATATCGCTGTGTTGGTGTTTAGCGCGTCTGTGCCTGGTCCCCCGGCAGCATGTT